>BQNB010030262.1:0-55026 GCA_026074375.1 Tanacetum coccineum
TTGTATCTAGTGCTGTGTATTATGAAGTAGCACCCCATGTGGTATTCCGCTGCATTGTTGTATTTTTGGGGGTGTTACAGTTATCACAAGAGACAAAGTCATTAGATTCTGAAAGAGGTTCAAAAGTTTTATTATCAGACTTTGACCCATAACTTACCTGTGTTTCCTCTATGTCAGACTTGTATGGGGTGGGCATATAAGTTCCAGTGATGGAGGGAGGAACTGCATGCATCTCCCCAGCCTTGACAAACCATGAGTAAAGAGGTTTATCCTCCTCAACAGGTTCTGGGTCAAATACACTAGGTGTAGACAAATCAAACACTTCGTCTTTTCCAAAGTACTCTTTAAATCCTAGACCAATTTTAGTTCTTGTAGACATAGAGCTATTTATCAATTTTTGCAAGTTCTTGGAAGACTCCTTCCACTTTTCAAATCTAGCTAATGTCGCTTCAAACTTAACTTCCCATTCTTTCTTTTCTGTTTGTGCCTGATCATGTAATTTTTCAGTATAACTCAATGTGTTAGTGGTGTTTTCTAGATTAGCAGATAAAATCCTAATCTTTTCTTCTAAAGCAATCTGAGTTTTATGGTACCAATCTTTTTGTGATTCTAATGTTTTAACAGCATTCTGATATGCCTGAACTTTAATGTAACAATCATTGTACAATCTATCAAGATTATTATACATATTATTCAGATCATTAATTTTAGAATCACAGCCAAGAGGACAATTGTGTACCTTAGGAGAAATCCCCATCATAGCAAACTCAGCAGCAGCATCAGAAACATCAGTACCACCATTATCACTATGAAGTCCAGCCATCATCCCATATACTTTCTCAACCTCACCAGTCTTGTTTTCTGCCGCATGATCCGACCAATTCACCATGGAATCAACTGAGACCAAAGCTTTTGGTTCGTCTGTTTTAACTTCTGTGACTTTAAAAGCAGAATACCTGGCCTTATCATCAACTGTCTTCACATTACATTCCCTAGCAAAATGTCCCAACTGAAGACATTTGTAGCATCTCACCTTCCTTCTGTCAAATCTGGCAGATTGCTGATTGTCATAGTTCATCTTTCGTCCTGCCTTTTTCTCAAATCGGTTAATCCTCAAGGAGAGCATAGCCATTTGCCACTTCAAGTCCAATTCTTCCATCTCCAACTGATCAACCTGGTCAAAGTCTTCATAGATCATATCTTGATCTGGTTCATTCTCAGCAACAAAAGAATGCAAAACACATTCCATTATGCTGTCAGAACGACCAGATGTCTGAGAAACTGATGGAACAATACTCTGTTGATTAGAATAATTAAGCTTTGAGCCAGAGCTGGCAGCTCCGATGAAAGCAGAATGAGTGGGAGCAGCAGCAACTTTCACACCATAACTATGACCAATTCTGACATCAAGTTCAAGTGACCTTAGTTTGTTATACAGGTCATCAAAGCTCATCGATCAGACCACCTCTTGTTATTTTAATGCCAAGGCACTTGTGACCAGAAAGAGGAAGTGTCTTAGAAACTTCAGGTTTGATGTTCATCATTGTCTGGCCTTGCTTGCACATGATCTCAACTGAATGGCTCAGAATCTTCTGAATCCTGTCATAAATCCCTTGTGTAGGCCTTTCTTCTTTATCCAGAAAATTCTGGTTAACTGCTGTTTGAGCATGGTCTTCAGTCGTCTTCTTTGATTCTTCATCCCACCAAATCTAGCCGTAATGCCATCAAATATCCCTTGCATCATACATAATGGTGAAAAGCGGGCATATGGTCTTCAGGTAGAGCCTGAGTAAAAGGTTCTCACATTTATTCTCCCTAGTTGTAACAGCAAAACTTGGCTCATCAAGAGAGACACGAGGATGAACAATTGTATTTCCTTTTGCATCTTTTCCCAACCTCTTTAGACTGTTCCTTTGCTGAACAACCTCTAACGATTTGATCAGCATTCTGTTCCTGACTCCATCTTCATAGCCCAAATCTCATATTTGTCCTTCTCCAGATAAGGAAATTTTGCATTGTTGGCAGAGATAGAGGCTGTTTGGAACTGTTGAAACTGTTGTGTCTGGACATTGTTAGGGTACTGCTGACCAGTAGGTTGAGAAGGTTGAGTAGGTTGAAAGTGAACAGCAGGTTGTGAGAAGATAGGTTGTGAGAAAGCAGGTTGTGAGAAAGCAGTTTGAGTGAATGTCCCACCGGGTGTACCAAATGTAGGCATTGGTTGTGTGAGTTCAGGTATGAAAGATTCTGAGGTATCATCTTGAGTAAACGAAGGTGAAGCAGATGGATTAGGGTCAGGATACGTGAATGTTGACTGAGTAGGTATAGTAGGCATGGATTCTGACATAGTTAATCGGTTAGAGAAACAAAGTTTTGTTGTGGTAACGAGTGATTCTTCTTTATCAGAGGCTCTCTCCAGGCTCTGATACCACTTGTTAGGATCTGGTACTAGATAGATCTTCTAGCCTTTGTGGTTGTATAGTACTTATGTAATCACAAGTATATACGTGAGAGACTCTAACAATTGTTTAGGCGGAAACTAAACAATGCGATATAAAGAAGAATAAAATACAAACAATGATCCTCTATGGATCTCTCTATTAATAATAACTTGTTTTTCTCTATTGTGATCGGTACCAAACCCTAATGCTAAAGGTTTCTTTTATAGAGAAGAAACCCTAAATTGGAAAACAGATCCTAGAATATGCGTATGAGATAAACATCAATTCTTCCTAATATATCTCATTCTATTAGTTTAATGAGTTAATTCTGAATATAACTATAATTCCTTAAATTACTCAATCAAATCTTATTTAAAGATCAGCAGATTCTATCTCTGTCAGCAGAAACGAAAACATGACCAGCAGAAACATAATCAGCAGGAACGCTACTTGAACTGCCAGCAGAAACGACTTAAAGCCATCAGCAGAAACGACACTTAGTCATTTTCAATTATTCCTAACAGTTTAAACTCACTTGAGTCATTTGCCTTAATTCTCTTCATTTCATGTGAAGGAGAATGCTTTTATTCTGAAGATTCATCTCTCGACTCATTAAGAATCAATCAGGAATCAAACATACCTTACCAAACACACTCTCTAACACCAAATGAAATTATTCAATCAATCACAACAACTGGACAAACCATATTCCCAAACAAAATTCTTAAAAAAGAACTTCGTCATGACATGAGATATTGAGGAATGAAAATAATTTTCACGATAATGCCTTACTCAAAATAACTCAAAACTTTCTTCCTGCATACTTCATGTCCCATGTTGGTATTGAATTCAAACACGACTCCCTTAAAATTTGCTTACTTCCTAAACTTAGCGATCGTTGAACGGATAAAAATCAACCAAACTCTCTAATGCCATATGGAATGATTCTAAATCGTCTATATGATCACCTCATCAAAACTAATCCTCATCTATAAAATTAAAATATATATCATATTGGTCATCCATGAAACCTTAGATACATCTCACTCATCTTTAAGCAATTATCTCCATATCCTCTGAAGAAGTTTCAAGCAATGACTCGAATTCCATTTAAGATATTTCTATTAAGTATTATTGCTAGACATACGTACTATTATTATTACTATGTAATAACCTCTATCTCACTTATTCTAGTACGTGTATAACTTGTCTTTGTCACTATTATTTCATGCTTGCTATATGACATTTTATGGATATTTATGTCATTTCTATGCCTCTACTTGGCCCTATTGCATGATCTTTTCTTCTTTTAGCTAGATTATATAATTCTTAAAGAAATGGAAATGCCACAATCATCCTTCTAACCCATTTGGTTATTTTAAAAAATGATTGACTTTTGAAAAAAATTCATAAGCCTCCAAAGAACGGCCCCTAAAAATCAAGGGCGACCCTCTAATATATATGGGACCGCCTGAGGTTTACGGGACCGCCATCAGGGGAACCTCAAAATTTTCCTGTCTCCTCTTTTTTCTGCAACTTTGACCGTATTCTCCTTAGGTCCAGCCATTCTTTCCTTTCTACTCTTAGAATCTTCATTCTCCAATATCATGCCTTAACTAAAATTCCTCTATATATGAACATCATTCTTCTTCATCTCAATCACATCTTCACTTCTAAATCTTTCACTTCTCTTCAAGTTCTCAATGTCATCCTCTAGCAAATCCCCTCGTGACTACTCACGAAAATACCAAAGGGCCATTCTCGAACCTTGGAGACAAAGTCATGGTCTTCCTCCTTCACCACCTTCTCCTCCACCAAATAGGACTACTCCCACCTCTCCTATCTCAAATAACTCTCTCTCATACTCTTCACCTTTACAAAACTCAACTCAAAACCTAAATGAAATTCATCACCTATCAAATCTGCTTGACATAAATCTCCAACAAGCAATTGAAGCCACAAATCCTTCACCTCCTACCTCACCATATATCCCTCCACCTTCTTTAGATCAAGTAAACTTTCATTCGGAATTTTGTCATTGTTGCTTGGATACCCGAAATCTATTTGATACATTGAAAGATGACCTTAATCGTATCAAATCTCTCATCATTGGTCCTTCCACTCAATTTCCATCCTCAATAACAACCTCCTCACCATAATTGAGCAATCTCGAAAGCTCAAGTTCACCTAATAATAAACAACCCATCTTTTGATTATGGCATCTTCTACTCTTCAAGAATCCACTAGTGTAGATCTATGCCTTATTATGTCTTTATTTTATGATTATCTACTTTCTATTGTAATGATTCATACAAATATTGTATGAATTTGTCTTAGCTCGTATTAGCTCTAGTTTTATTCTATGTTGTATGAATGTATTACTTGCATTTGCTATTGTATGAGTTTCTTGATTGTTGAATGAAACTCTCTTTTGGGTGACTTCAATCTAATGTGTTGCTTAAAAGATATTTGTCTTGCACTTGTATTTCTAACTTTGTTTCGGAGCAAACAATTTTCGTAAGATCGATCCCTTGGTGCCCCGAACGAGGGGGAACATACATCAAGGGGGAGTCTTAATATCGTCGATTTCTTTCTTCCTACAAAATACTAGACGACATCTTTTTGATATCGGACAAAAAGGGGGAGAAATGGAACAAAACTCTTTAATAATTTTGTAACTTTTAATTTTATACAAAATGAGGTTATTTTTTTGTCATCATCAAATAGGGGAGATTTGTTAATACAATAATGTTAAAAACGTTATTTATATTTTTCGACATCTCAGCGTTTTGATAATAACAAATGTAAAAACGTTTACGATAAAATTAAACGTTTACAAATTATTAATCATAAAATTCCATTTCTAAGATTAGTAATCACTTAAGGTATGAACAAACAAATCATTAAGCATGATTAGTGATCAAAAAAATATTTTTCTCTTATCCATTACATTTTTACAAAAGAATTTCACAAAATTAATTATACAAAATATTTTCTAATTAAAAGAAAAGTTTTATTAAAAATTTAAATTTGAAATTCAAATTCTCCTCCAAAATGAATGTTCCATCCATATACAACCTTCCCACAAATAAGCCAAAAAAAGGGTAGCGTGGTCTACCTGGCGGCCCCCCCCCCCTTATAAGCCTGGCGGACCCCCTTATATATTGGGACCGCCAGGACGCCTACAGTAACCGTTGGATTTTCCTGCCAATAAATACTGCTTCACTCCTTGCAGAAAATCAGGACCACTTTGCACGAGTTTTCTTAACTTCTTCTTTCTTTCTAAAAACACATCATTTCTCTCACTAAATATCTTGATTTACTAACTCTCTCTTGTATCTCTATTTCAAGTGGTTAATCTTATTTGTTCTCTTCTCTTCCACTCTCATTCGTAGTTGCAAGAGGACGAACACTCGTATTCGCCAAGAACGAAAGTGTTGTTAGTGTTCTCTCCTCTTTCTTTTAAAGTATCAAATATCTATTGTAATTATCTTGTGTATTTGTGTGATTCGGATATTGTGTAAATCTGATAGTGTAGATCTAGTGATCGTGTAGTAATTGTGAAGTGATAGATTGGTTCTAGCTAAGATTAGAGGAATCACATTTTGCTTAGTCGGAAAATACTGTAAGCACGTGTAAACGGTTTTCTCCGCCTGAAGGGAGCTTGTTGACATTGTGAAATCTCAAGTAGGATACTCGGGGTGTGGAGTAGAGCGAAGAAGAGCTTCGTAGCCGAACCACTATAGATCTTGGTGTCTTGGTTTTATTGTTCCTTCTCTCATCTCTTTATATTGTTGTGATTATTATTCACTATTAGTTTAGATATTTACTTGGTTGATTCATATTGTTGGTTGGCTAAATATACTACTCGAATCTATGTATTTTGAAAGCAAAGTTTTAAAACGAAAACGAACATGTAAACTATTCAACCCCTCCTTTTAGTTTTCACATTTTGAATAAATAATAAAAATTTATTGCCATTCGTATCTATTAAAAGAAAGGTTCTTACTCAACATCTTGTAGTATCACAGTTCTCCTGTTCTTCTCTTTTCAATTAAATTCAAATGGGATAAGATTAGATATTGACACAATTGTGCCAATTACATCTGTATTGAATTATAAAAATTAAATCAGAAAACTAAATAAATATACATACATAGTGAACAAAATCAATTTTGCAAGTTTTAAACATAAGAATACAAATTTGAAAAAAAAAACTTACCAACAATATCTGTGCTACCAAACTGTCTGCTTCGAAAGTTCTGAAATGGTTCAAACTTGAAACCACGCAGGTTCTGGTCGAAATGATTGACCCTGGCTATGGAAGTGTTTTTGTAAAAGTTAATCTTGTAAGGGTGGTTCAGCAATGGGTACTTCACTCCATTTTCACCAACACCAAAATTTCCAATTCTATAGCATGAACCTTCATCTAAAACTGCCAAGAACTTGTTCATTGAATCCAACTTGATAGTAGCTTGAACACGATTACCCTATGAATAGTAAAGGATTACATAAATAAGTATGAAGTTCAAAATAATATATTACGTTTGAAGAATTCAGTATCGTTGAAATACCTCTGCATCTTGAAGAACAACATCTAAACCCTTTGGCTTTCCTTTTGCATGACTTTTCCAGATGCTGATACATCTAACTAAAACCTTAACATCATCCATCATAGGGTCAATATAAAAAAAAAGTGTCAATTGCTGCTCCATTGTTTATACTACATGATATAAAAAAAGGATCAAATGAGAAATGATATAAAACATACAATGAACCTAAAAATGCAGAACATATAAAGACCACAAACCTGCTGTTTTACAAAAGTAAAAGATGTGTGACGGATGAATATTTCTACTGGTATTTATATAGGATAATTAGGTAAAAATCTTTTAAAAAAATAAGTAATTGTAGGTTTATTAAGTTTGTATGCTCTATAATTCAATATTACAATTTTTGGATATGGATCAAGGTTTGACTAATAAACTTTTTATTTGAGGTAATTTTGAAACTGCTCATTAATAAAAACGCGTTCAATTCAAAAAAATAAACTAATTCCCATGATTATAGCCAAAATTTAATTTAATCGAATCCTATAAAAAAATAACATATGTCTTCAAAATATCTAATCAAATTGCACGTAGGACTTACGATTAACACAAATTATAAACACAAACATAATTAAAAAATGATAAACACAAACACAAATCAAATAATGTACCTGAATAGGTTAGAGCCACAAAAAAATTAAAACCATTTCAAAGTTGATAGAATCAAACAATATAATGTGTTGATTCATAATTATTAGTAGTATATGAATTATAGATTGATAGTGGATCCGGAATGGAATAATAGAGAAATAGAATTAGAAGGGTTATAGGAGGGATAATGTTATCATAAGAGGGAAAATAGGGAAGAAATTAACGAGGGGGTTTATTTTTTGGTTTTTGATCCAAACGGTTCTTAATATTCGATTATCCACATGTCATTCCTACAATTGTTTGGTCAAGATGATGCCTTGACAAACCCTCCTTTATATAGGTAGTAGAAGTAGATGGGAGATAATGATATTTTTTTGCATTTATGTTGGTTCGGATCATAATTTACAGATGCACGTATCTTGGCTGGGCGACCACACCCGTAATGTGGCTGCACCCATGACGTGTGTTTGGTACCGTTCCTGTATTTGCAGATCTGAGCCACATCTTCAACTGATTACATATGTTCGGAACTATGTGTGCAATTTGTGTTGGCTGTTGATACGAGATATAAATTGTGTTTGCTTTTTTGTTACCCACGCGTCTGTTGCTGCTTGCGTGCGTTTGCTGTCGACCCACAGTAAGTTTATTGTTTTTATTTCTTTAATGACTGAGATTTTTACAATGAATTTTCAAGTATCCTCGTATGTAACTATGTCCATAATATTTACCAAAATGTATTTTCCGCGAGTTATTTTATTGATGGCAACAGCTTTGAACACCGTTGTAGCTAAGGACGGAAGCGATAAGTACAAAAAATTTCCACCCCAATGTTAGTGTGTTAAATAGAATGCATTAATATATGCATCGAAACTGCTTACCTTGATTTAACTCCATACGCACCATTGCTTGAAATATAAGCTGAAGGCATTTCTTTAAATCATACGGTGTTTGTTTCAATGGAAGTATCACTACTACACAAACTGGTTTTTTCCACGGTAAAATCCGTGGGAAATCTCGTGGGTAAGGGCCTTTATTCACGGATTTTCCACGGAATTATTCTAATTCAAAAACCCTCGTGGGTAAATATTTTCCCACGGAACGTTGACTATTTTCCACGGATATTACCGTGGATAATCCGTAGGTTTGATTTCCCACATTTTCTAACAACCATTTTTCACATATATTCCACCTTTTTTTGCCACAGATTTCCCACAGTTATTTCCAACTGATTTCTCACGAATATTTTCCCACTAATTTTCCACAAGTTTCTTGCACCTATTTGCCACAAATTTCTCAAGATTTTCACACGGATATTTCCCACAAATTTCACAGGCATTTTTTTCGACGAAATTTCCAAGTTTCTATAAAAAAAATCTGGAAAAACAATTTTTACACAAAAAAACAACAAAATAAATAATATATTACCAAATTGTATTTAAGAGCACAAATCAAATTCCTACATTACACCACAGCCAAATTGTTTACGCAATGCAAACAAAATATCTAGAAAATCAACTAAAATATACTAGTCACTAGGATTAGGGTCACGAAGTGATGGGACTCGCTGAAAATAAATCTAGGCAAACGCCACCGACTTATGGTTCAACGTTGTATGCATCGTCTATCTATGTTGCTAAACGTGCTGACTTCTCATCCTCTGTTATTTATTCAAGTTGCCAAAAGCCTATTCCTTATCGTGGAACTTCTATTACAGCCTTTGCACCTGCAAATAGTTTAACACATATTAAAGATACACTAAAAAACACAATTTTGCCTTGACATGACCAAACAACAGTTGAGTAAATCACATAATGCAATAAAACAAGATTGAAATTAAAAAAAGTTATATGCATCAGTTTGGAACTATTGGATTTCATGGAAGAGATTTACCTCTAAACAAGACGCTTAAAGAGAAAAGAACCGAAGACCCACAGCCATAGAACTAAAATTATCTAAAAGAAAATAACTACCAGGTAGGGGTGTTATCGGGTCGGGTTATCGGGTTATTTGGTTTTTAAAAACTCACCCGCAACCCGACCCGATAAGAAAGCGGGTTATAGGGTCGGGTGATTCGGGTTATCGGGTGATACTATCGGGTCAAACTTTCCATCTCTTATTTTACCAACGCCCATAACCACTGTTGCGTTAGGATTAGGTTTTTTTTTCATATTGGACATCAACATTCTGCGTGATAAAAAAAAACCCATGCTTCTAGCCCTACTACACTAATGTGATACCTACACTCTATATTTGGACATGACTTGTACTTGAAGCTCATAAACCATCATTTTTGGATTCATCTTTAATTTATACTCAAACTAATTGTTGTGCAATCAGCCTACAAAAGACACAAAACAAGAACTAAATTAATGGGACAAGACCTCACAATCCCACCTGATGTTAATTTGCAAATTAGCAAATAATAAAATACCAAATGTTAATTTGATAAAAAATATTGTACAAGCTAATGCTATCTAATACGAGTAGTAACTTGCTAGTAGTAACTTGATACAGTTGTTAAGAAACAAACACATATATAAGCAAATTACATCAGCTCATAAGCAAAGTTAAATATAAACAATGATGAGTCAAGTGATATCTGTGTTTGGACCAGTTATGATTTGGACTATTATAAAGTTAACTATAAACAATAAACAAGTTAACTATAAACAATCATTACAAAGTGATATGTCAAGTGGTATGTGATTTTCTTTTTGAGCAGACTACCATTACAAAATCTTGTCCAAATGGCACCAAATGATTTAGAATACCTGCAAAATACCCCTTATGCACTATACAAACAACCAAATGCCAAACACCCCTTTTGACAATACGTGCTTATGAAAAAAATTGAAATAAACCAAATCATAACTGGTCCAAACACATGTATTATAAGAGTAGCTTCGCACACATCAATAGGAAAACAAGTCACTACATCAGTACAAAACAAGTCACTACATCAGCAGGAAAACAAGTCCATACATGAACTACAAACCAGGCTGCACTACGACACTTATCACGACTTCACCATGACATAAAACACAAACCTAAACAACAAACACAGTCGACGCGAAAAACCAAAAACACGACTCCCACGCGACCTGAAGATCTTAACCATGACCCAAATCGCTTGCAAAAAATTAACACATCAGATATATATGAGATACAAACCTGAATAAATAATGTAGTAAACCCTTTCAATAGTATGATTTGTTCACTTTCCACACAGTTTGCTACATAACCATCAATATCAGCTCCTCTTATCCACATCCGTGTTCCTGGTCAAAATATAAACTTCACAGTCAACAAAGCTGTTCGGGACACTTATAACACCTAACTAACAAGTATTCTAATACAAAATTAGTATAAATTACAGCCATACTTGTTATCCTAGTAAGTACATCTTCGTGCAATCAAGGTGACAACTACTATATCTACACGTATAGCCGACTGAAAGGTGTTGAATGCCGGTGTTAAGTCAAGGGGAAAAAAGGAATGACGGAATATGGTTTGCATTATATAAATTGCAAACGAAAACAGTAATGAAAGGAAGGATACCCCTGAATAACAAGAAGCATGTATAGATCAAGCTACAATCAAATGATCTGACAAAGTCAGCAACTCGTATTCTCTAAAAGTCAAAATTACCCAAAAGACGAACCTTGTTATCTGAAAACACTTCCAATATAATTGTTCCATAATATCCATGGCTCCGCCTATCTCCAAAGAGGCAGCTTTGTTTCATCACCTAAATCAATCAAACGTTCAGCACCATAATATGAAACAACCAAATACAATTTTAATGACCATTATAACCAAACAATAGTCTTTTCAGCATCTTTTAAAATGGTAATCTACTTCTTTTTTGAAATATTCAAACTTGAAAAAGCAAATCCAAACTGCTTATTCAAAAAAAACTTATTCCAACGACCTAAACTTGAACCACGAACTAGAACAACTTTCCAGAAACAAATGACTAAGAAACGATGCAGTTTGTACACAAAAATAAAACACTCTAACTTACATAATTACTCCAAACTACGTATCTACATACATATGGTCAATTGTCCCATGGTTGATGATGGTAGAAGTCGGCAGCAGGTTGTGGTGGTGGGGAGGTCAACAGCAATAGGTGATGGTGGTGATGGGTTATCTTCCAAAAACCCAAACACAAACACAAACAATAATCATCAAAGATGGCTAGCATTAGGTGGTGATAGCGAGGATGGTGAAGTTATCTTGTGGTGACCAAAAAAAAAAAATAAAAAAAAAAAGAAAAAAAAAAAAAAAAAAAAAAAAAAGTATGTGGTAAAAACGAGGCGGCTAAGTGTGAGTTCTGAATTAGTGCCGAAGATGAAGTAGTTTAAATTTAGGGTTTTGCAAAAACGTTTAGGTGAAAATAAGAGCGGGAAAGGAAAATTAGGGCTTTTATTTTCATTTTTATGAAAAAAAATTATCTAAAAAATATAAATACTAATACTAATATTTATATATAATAATATCATTGTAGGAACGGGAATTAGTCGGGTCGGGTTGGTCGGGTTCGGGTCAAGACTAAATATTCCATACCCGAACCCGACCATATTTGAATTCGGGTCAGTTCAGGTGAGGTCGAGTCAATTTGGGTCGGGTCAATTCGGGTCTGGTCAGCTCGAGTCAACCCGAATATTGGTGAAACGTAAAAAATTCCTTTTTTTTACTCTTTTAAATAGAAAATATATAAAATTTATATTAAAAAATTCTTATTCGGGTCAATCGGGTCGACCCGAACCCGAGTTAGCCAAAACGTTTCAACCCAATACCAAACTTATTTTGTATTCGAGTTACTCGGGTTGATCGGAATAACCCGAATAAAAGTTTGGACCCAACTAACCCGCTCTGAATATGCTTATTCGGGTTCGGGTCGGGGCAACCCTTTTTGACATCTCTAATGAATGTCAAAACATCTATCGATACAATGAATGTTATCAACGGACATGTGAAACACACACGTGTAGATATTCATACACATTCGTAATGATATTGTTCACAAAAATGGTTATACCTAAACCTACACGTACCTTGCGATACTTGCGATACTCACATGAATAGTTACGTTAATAAACAAACACATATAATATGAAACTAAAAACACATATATAGGCATACTAAGTAACGTGGGAATGTGTAAGTAGGCAGAAACGTAAAGACGATATTTTTGTGGGAAATCTGTGGGTATTTACACACGTATTTCCCACGGATTTATCAACTTGGTGGGTAATCTGTGGGAAATTACCCACGACTTTCCCACGGACATAATCGTTTTCTTTTACTTTTACGATATGGTTACACGTTCAGGCGTATACAAGTTCGTATACTTACATACAAAACATCTATCGATACAATGAATGTCATAAACGGACATGTGGAACACACACGTGTAGATATTCATACATACGTAATGATTTGTTACACAAAAGGTTATACCTAAACCAACACGTACACTTGCGATACTCACATGAATAGTTACGTTAATAAACAAACACATATAATATGAAACTAAAAACACATATATAGGCATACTAAGTAACGTGGGAATGTGTAAGTAGGCAGAAACGTAAAGACGATATTTTTGTGGGAAATCTGTGGGTATTTACACACGTATTTCCCACGGATTTATCAACTTGGTGGGTAATCTGTGGGAAATTACCCACGACTTTCCCACGGACATAATCGTTTTCTTTTACTTTTACGATATGGTTACACGTTCAGGCGTATACAAGTTCGTATACTTACATACAAAACATCTATCGATACAATGAATGTCATAAACGGACATGTGGAACACACACGTGTAGATATTCATACATACGTAATGATTTGTTACACAAAAGGTTATACCTAAACCAACACGTACACTTGCGATACTCACATGAATAGTTACGTTAATAAACAAACACATATAATATGAAACTAAAAACACATATATAGGCATACTAAGTAACGTGGGAATGTGTAAGTAGGCAGAAACGTAAAGACGATATTTTTGTGGGAAATCTGTGGGTATTTACACACGTATTTCCCACGGATTTATCAACTTGGTGGGTAATCTGTGGGAAATTACCCACGACTTTCCCACGGACATAATCGTTTTCTTTTACTTTTACGATATGGTTACACGTTCAGGCGTATACAAGTTCGTATACTTACATACAAAACATCTATCGATACAATGAATGTCATAAACGGACATGTGGAACACACACGTGTAGATATTCATACATACGTAATGATTTGTTACACAAAAGGTTATACCTAAACCAACACGTATACTTGCGATACTCACATGAATAGTTACGTTAATAAACAAACACATATAATATGAAACTAAAAACACATATATAGGCATACTAAGTAACGTGGGAATGTGTAAGTAGGCAGAAACGTAAAGACGATATTTTTGTGGGAAATCTGTGGGTATTTACACACGTATTTCCCACGGATTTATCAACTTGGTGGGTAATCTGTGGGAAATTACCCACGACTTTCCCACGGACATAATCGTTTTCTTTTACTTTTACGATATGGTTACACGTTCAGGCGTATACAAGTTCGTATACTTACATACAAAACATCTATCGATACAATGAATGTCATAAACGGACATGTGGAACACACACGTGTAGATATTCATACATACGTAATGATTTGTTACACAAAAGGTTATACCTAAACCAACACGTACACTTGCGATACTCACATGAATAGTTAAGTTAATAAACAAACACATATAATATGAAACTAAAAACACATATATAGGCATACTAAGTAACGTGAGAATGTGTAAGTAGGCAAAAACGTAAAGACTATATTTTTGTGGGAAATCTGTAGGTATTTACACACGTATTTCCTACGGATTTATCAACTTGGTGGGTAATCTGTGGGAAATTACCCACGACTTTCCCACGGACATAATCATTTTCTTTTACTTTTACGATATGGTTACACGTTCAGGCGTATACAAGTTTGTATACTTACATACAAAACATCTATCGATACAATGAATGTCATAAACGGACATGTGGAACACACACGTGTAGATATTCATACATACGTAATGATTTGTTACACAAAAGGTTATACCTAAACCAACATGTACACTTGCGATACTCACATGAATAGTTACGTTAATAAACAAACACATATAATATGAAACTAAAAACACATATATATGCATACTAAGTAACGTGAGAATGTGTAAGTAGGCAAAAACATAAAGACGGTATTTTTGTAGGAAATATGTGGGTATTTACGCACGTATTTTCCACGGATTTATCAACTTGGTGGGTAATCTGTGGGAACTTACCCACGACTTTTCTACGGACATAATCGTTTTCTTTTACTTTTACGGTATGGTTACACGTTCAGGCGTATACAAGTTTGTATACTTACATACAAAACATCTATTTCCCATAGTGACCCACAAATTTCTCGTATATAAGTTAAATAGTTGCTTTATTAGATAATACCGTGTGGAATCCGTGATTAATGTAGATAAAATTTGCCACAAAACTGTAGCCGTGGCAAATATGTGTGAAATTTGCCAGAATTTTCCCACGGATGTCGAATCAACAAGAATAGTGGAAAATCTATGGGAAATTTGCCACGGATTTCACACGAAAACTTGGTCAACAATTTAGTGTGTAAATAGTGGAAAATCCGTGGGAAATTTGCCACATATTTCCCACTGAAATTTTGTCACCAATTCGGTGGGTAATTTGTGGGTATTCCGTGGGAAATTTCACACGAGATTTTTTCCGTGGGTAAAAGCTGTTTTTGTAGTAGTGGAAACTACACTACAAACTAGTTTGTTAAGAAAACAAATTACAAAAATAGCAAGATATTTTAATAAAAACTAAAACTACAAAAAAAATTGCTAAGAGGGCATGTGCCCACCATGCCCCCTCCTATCTCCGCCAGTGTCGAGAGGAGAACCTTTGACAATTCTTAGAAACTAAGTTACAAGTCTTTTTGCTAGATGGGCAAGAAGAATTTACGCTGCAAAATTTCTGCTTGAGATATGCCCATCCCGCCCCCTCCATCTCTCAATCCCATGCTAAGCACACATAATCCACAACTCAATTTTACAGCAGTTAAAATAACATCTCTTAGAGCAAAGTAACCCCATCTAATATTAAAACTTAAGATAGATCATCAAAACACAATGATTTTGGTTTTCATAGTTGGTATAATATATGTTTTACCATCGTATTTAGTTATCGTATAAGTTTTTGCACAGGGCCTCCATTCATTTAGCTACGGACAGGCAACTTGCTATATTTCATCTGTATAAGGTATGATCCTTAGTTATTTGGTGCATCATTTTCAATCCTACGATAGTGCTTATTTCATGATATATAACTACCAAAAAAAAAACTATACGTACTTAGATACATGGTACTTATAATCAGGTCTCTTATTATTTGCACACACCCTCCAAAAGTTCAAGTAACGCCATGCCCTAATTTTATTAGAGACATACTAAAGAGCCAAAACGTTTGGTCATAAGCCAGTTGAATATAAATTTGGATCTAGCTATAAGTGAAAATACAATATACCTTTGTATTTATTTGACTTGAAAGTAATTGAATTGAAGGTTGGGACAATCGGACAAGTGAGCATGGGTAAATCACGTATGTCCGACCCATGCTTCATCTCATCTCTTGATTTTGGGAAACACATCTGCGACAAAAAAGATAGTGTCGAAACGAACTTCTTTATGTAGCAAGCATTAACTAACCCCTAATAAAAATTTCTACTACTAGAAACCATTTTTTTATTACTTACATCTAAAAACTGAAAGACTACCAATAATGTTGCCAGAGAACTAAGATATATTCATAATGAGCTATGTTGCAAATGGAATAATATTTATTACACTTGTTTGGTGGTTACCTCAATAATTCAAATTTGGCTATCAGTTGTAAGCATAGAATAAGCTTACAAAAAATTGAATTATTTTTCTTGAAGAAACACATAAGGTGTCAAAAGTATATAAATTATTGTCTTGCATTTGAGAGTTAATACTTTTAAATTAAAGCGGTTTAAAAATTTCTACTCGTAGTACTTTTGCATGCAAAGTTGCCAGCCTTGTTCATTATATATTTTTTCACTTTAAATAATTATCCCTTGAGTTCTTTGCATTAATTTCAATACGCATAATAATTAAATTCAATGTTGTAGACTCTGTTTTGACAGGTAAGGAATCTCACAAGCACAAAAGTATAAATATGTAAGTAAAAGTTATATCCATGGTCGAAGTCTTTTTGAAATGGCACCAAGATTATTTGTATTTTGAATTTGATACTCAAGGTTACTATTTGGTCAAAATTTTGAGAAAACTCATATGTGGCTCAAATCAATCGAAACAGAACGAGACATAACAGTTTTATTACATTTTAGAAGGTCGTCATTGAATAACACAGACATAAATACATAATACAAAAGTTTACAACATTTTGATATGTTTTGAAACAACTAGCAATTAGCGTTTAACGTTTCAAATATAAAGCCTTTTGGACAAGCAGTCACACAAATGTTTCCCGCTACTGTTTACAAATGTTTCCCGCTACTGTACTAAGACAAACACATTCAACATACTACAGTTTAGAACATGAGCTAGAATCTCACGGTTGGTTTTCTCCATTTACTACGAGCTTGTTACAAATCAGGCAAAAAAATGTCACCTTTTAGGTTTGGTTTTTGGGTCTTGTAAGTTCCAACAGTACGTATATCCTTCTGCATTCATTAATATGAACTACTTGCATTAAAATCCAATGATTTATATTAATGAATCAAGTCATTATCATAGCTTAGTTATTAACAGTATAATTTTGTAGGGTTTATAGAGAATGCGACATGTTAACTAGATAAAAACATACAAAATAAGAAGATTAAAAACGAGCTAGTATTTTAATTTTTTCCAACCAACATGTCGGACATAGATGATGCTTACTCGCACGACGATATTTAAGAAAGGTTTTTGAAAGGCAACGATTACGACTTGACTTGACTGTTTAAAACATTTTAGATATGCGAATCTAAACAAAATTATATATAAAGTCACCAATGCAAAAGAGCAACAACCTCATGTTTATAATATAATTTTCATTTCGCAAAGCTTATTTTATTGTTCTTTACGTGCAAAAGCTTTTTTGCTTTTGGCATTTGTTAATTAAATCCTCACAAAAAATAAATAACATGTTTATTAGTGTCGACAATTTTAGTCATGTCAACTATAATAGTTGATTGTGTTCATTTGAAATTAAATGGTTACATAGAGTACTATCGTTATGGTTAGCTCGGTATCTCGATGACAAACTGTGAGAGCCAAGGGGCGTCGGCGTGGCGCTCCTGCTTGAGAGCTAAACGATTTTAATCGAATCACTAGTGGCTTTATCTGCCAATCCTACTAATTCGTCTTTTCTCGATATTTAACCAACCGTCACAATAGTTGATAATAAGGATTTTATACCCACACTTTGCTGGGAGCGGATGGTTTTATGCAAAAAAAATAACGTATAAGATCTATTTAAATAGGTTTTAGTTTTAACTCATGCCATATTCTAAACATAAACAAATCAATCCTAAAATTTTCAATTAGGGATATTTTCGAAATGTCATGGAAAATTTCAATTAGGGATTATTTTCGAGGTTTATAAACTTTAAGTCTTGAAAGAGTCGAGTGGTGTACGAAACTACTTAGTAATGACAATAAGTAGATAGAGAAAAGAGACACCACGATATATACTGGTTCGGAAAGGGGGGTTTAGTCCTTCCGTATGTCCAATTTCGAATCCACGACACCGATACTATTACAAGTATAATCCTTATGGTGGACTACAAACCGTATTACAAATTAACTCCACCGACTTTCAACAAAGCTTGACGCTCACACAGAAGAGTTACTACCTACGGTATTCCGTCTTCAGAATCTACCCCTAAGAACTCATGATTCGACTTAACCTATAACACTAGAAGCCTTCCCCGTGGAAGCTTATCAAACCCCAACTAGATCCCCAATGATCTAGGCTTGATCCCTCGGATACAAGACTCCTCTTACAACTCGATAATGGAAGATAGTTTGATACAAGAATCAAATCCCTAACCTAGCTTAGAGACTCAATTCTAAGAAAGGGTATGAGAAAGAAAACCCTCAATAAAACACACACGTATAGATTAGGTACTTGTGTGGCTCTCTTGCGAAGATGTGTTTACTTTAATAGAATGATGAGATGAGAAGATTAGAACACTTTGATGTTTAGACTTAGAGGATTAGAGAAGAGAATAAAGAGGAAAGAATGTTTGCAAGAGGTGAGGAATACAAAAACCAAGGATTGGTATTTATAGACCAAGAACTCAAATTGTGGAAAACAATTCGAGTCTGACGCGCTGCCCACGCGTCAGCGCGTACCCAACGCGCCAGATTCTCGAGATTGTTTTTCCTTCTGGATCTTGGCGTTTTAAATACCCGCACTTGTTAAACCCCCAATTGTACTTCACACTATGACCTTTCAATCATTCTTATGCTCAAGGTCAACCAACTCAAAAAGCCATTTGATAAAATGTTTGTAAATTATTAAAAGTATTTTGCGTGTTCGATAAAGTAAAGATAGAAAAGAATGATCGAAACGGGAATTTTTTGTATTCCTCAAATGTGTAACTAGCCTAGTTGGGATACAACTAAGGGTTAGAAGGGCTAGTTAGATATCAAGGGAATATTCTTTGCTTGGTGAGAAAGGGGGAAAGAAAATTAAATTTTGAATTTCAAATGTATTAACACACATGTTAGATAAGAGAGGCGAGTTATAGATAGGTTGGCAATAAGTGGTCATGATGTGACATGATAAGATATAATGGAGCCTCTTGAGCTTATTTGAAATGAAGAGTTGAGATGAGAAGTGTACTCTTGGTTAAGTGGCATGATCAAGGGTTGTAGAGAGGTTATGTTTGTTATGTGAGTGAGAAGAGAGTGTATGAGAGATAAGTTGTGTTAGTTTGAGATTAAGCATCAATCCAAGGGTTGAGAATAGAATGAGAGAGTTTGGATTGATGATATGACATGATCAAAAGTAGAGATGAGAGTGTGTTTGTTGTGTTTGTTTAAGAAACAATCCAATGATGAAGAAGATAGAAATGTGGGAAGTTGGATCGATGATATGTATTGATCATGGGTTGAGAGAAAGTGTGTGTGTATGTGCAATTTGAATTGTATGAAGAAGAAGATGAATAGTGAGTATGTGGTGAAGAATGTTTTAAAAAGATATGGGATATATTTGTTGGGAATGAAGGGAACACAAAGTACATGAGGTGCACAAGAAGTACATTGTGTAAGGAATGTGATTTGGCATTGTTGAGAAGGTTTATTTGGTGAACGATTATGTGTGGGAAGGTTGTTTGTGTTTAAGAAGTGTTTAGGAAGATAAGTATGAAGTTGATGGTGTTTAGGATGAAATCAAATGATTGATTTGGGTTAATAATCATATTGCCATTAAGAAAGAAAAAAGTGGGCAAATATGATTATGGGATGGTTTAAGGAATAAGATGATTGAAGTATGTGTAGAAGGAGATGAAATCACTTTTTGGGTAAGAGGGTAAACAAGTGATTAGATAGAATGGGTTATAGAAGAAGTGGGGACTTGTACATGTGAGAAATAAGTTTGTAAAAATATTTAAGGGTAAGAAAGTAAAAAAAAAAGTCAAAGTATAATTAACTTTCAAATGCCACAAACTCAATTAGTTATTTAGACTTTAATCCAAGATAATCAACATTGGATTTGATCACTAATCATCTTGATGCAAACAAGCTAAGTGTTTTGCATTTTAAGTCAAGCATATCCCATATTGGGAAAGGACACGTTTACGCAAAGTGACCTTTGACTTAATTTGACCAATAAGGGAGTAAACACCGTTACATGATTAGAATCATCGTAAATCCGATTAAGGTCAAGTGATTACTTTTGCTTGTCGGTATGTTGAACGTATGATCAAACTAGGTTTAGAAAGAAGTTTCGGCCTTGGCTAGAGGCGTTTGATAAAGGATTTGAGTTGGCTTTTTATGTAAAAACGGGAGGATTTGTTTTTGCTCTTCTCTAAGTCTAAACCTCATGTGGAGTGTTCCCAAATGCTCAAATATCATGTGCATAACTTTATTGAAGTTTCCACATGTGTCAGGTAAGAGGAAAGCTAACAAAATTAAATCCGTAAAAATGGACTTCGCGAGTGGCGCGCTGGCCACGTACTGACGCGTGCCCAGCACGCCAGAGGCGAATATCCGGTTTTCCAGATTTAGGCTATCATTTATGATTTACGATTTACAAATGTTTATTTGTCATCATTAAAACATAAAGGAGATCCTAGTCAATGTTGCACCAACAGACAAAAAATAAGGGATGTTTTTTCCTACAATAGGTTATCTTAAAGGACGATCTATGTAAATATTAGTTACATGTTTTGTTACAGAAGACTTTCTTTTCAAGGTCGTCTCATGTCTTTTGGAGGCATAAAGCGAAAATATGATCTAAGAATTTCGGATATCCAAAGGTTTGGATAATGGTTTTATGTGTCAGAATATCCGAAATAAGGTATCCAAATGTTTTGAATTTTTGTAAAACTTATATATTGGTTCAAAAGTGATAATTCATGTATCCTCATTTTAAATCAATTCCAATCAAATTTTTAGATATCCGAATATGTATATTTGAACGCCCCTAATTATAGTCTTTTCCTTTTATGCCATTTAGATCAAGTCTTGCATTTTTTTTATTTCATTAATATTAGCTGGGATTTACGAGTTATATCATATACTTTAAGAAATCTTAAAAAGTCGGAGATAAAATAGGAAACATAAAACTCGAGATATATATATGGGCCTAGAATTTAGAGGCCTTAATAGTACAAGGCCTAAAGCGGTAGCTTTAGTAACTTTACTCTCGAGACACCTCTGGTCATGATGGTAGATTTCTTCATGGCTGATCAACTTACTAGCTAGGTAATATAGTGGATAGATATAATACAATCATGAATTTGCTTTTTTGGCATTAACGTTGGTTTATTTATTAGTAGATCCCATTGTTGAGGCACATGGAACCTACAACATGTTACTTTCTTACCAGAAGTTTCAAAACACATGAATATGAGACTTGTAAGTCGGGGAAGTTATTCGAGAAGTTGTTTATGTGATCTCATTTATACCATGTTGTTGGCGTGCAATGCACGTATAGTAATTATATACCAAAATCTTCCAAATAATGCTTTTATATATAAATATTGTTTTAAAAGCTATTAAGTTATATACTAGTAAACGTGAAAGTGTCACGAATACACTATCTATTTATGCTTAAAAAGACCAAATCCAAACCCAAAAAAACGGATCAAAAATGGAAAAAATGTGCTTTGTATATAGAGTTAATGTGTGCAGGTACGGATATGTCAAAAATCACAGAAAACAGTCAAGAAAACAGGCAAAAACGAACACGAGATCGGATGAGTGATCATGAAGCCAAAGAAAATCAAGCCTCAACCTTCTGCAGTCAACCTCAGCTCAACCACAGTCAATCCCAAAGCCCAGCTCCATTGATTATAACTCCGAGGGCTAACTTTGCAATTTATTGAAGTTGTTTTAACTTGAAAATTAGTTCAGCCAAACACAAGGGCCAGAAATGCAATTACTCCAAACTTTATAAAAGGACCGCGGGTCAAATGCCGGGTCAAAACCTACCCATAAGGTACCAACCTTTCAACCAACGCAAGCCCAAAGCCCTAACCCATTACCCACACCAAACCCGAACCCTTAACCCGACCAACCCGGTGTAACTTATATCCCCAAAACAGTTACTGTACACTCACTTTTACCCAATTTCGATTTACCTCTCTCACTCACACCGAAACAACTCAAGAACACCCAAACCCACATGAACCCTAATTAGTTAACCCCTCACCCCCACAATAATTAACCTTAGGGTTAATGGCCCTCTCACAAAGCCTAACCCAACCATCACTATCATCTCACCCCTTAACCCATGCCACCGTGGCTAAATGAATGAAAGCTATGGTTGAATGTGTACGTGCAGTGTAATAGCACCACATAACTAGCAACACCCAACCACTATCATCAATCCGGTTATTACACAATCTCATCTACGGCTTACGATCAAGATCAAGGAGAGAGAAGAATGGAGGGTCAAGATGCGAGAAGAAGGACCTAGAAGCTCAAGGTTTTGGGTATAAATACCCCCTCATTCCAGCACTTAGGGGGTAGTAATTTTTAGTGTTTTAAAATTTTTCAGTTTATTTTTTTAGTTTAAATCTTTTTTCCGATTCAAGTTGTTAATTTCTTTAGTAATTTCAAATATTCCTGTTAATGTAAAAGAACTTATTCAGTATTAATTAAATTGATTATTTCAAATAAATTGTGTCATTGAAATTCTGTCGAAATTTGTTGTTTGTATTATGTTATTGAGTTTATTGATCAGGCTTTTACCAATATTGGAATTGATGCTTCCCCGCTATGGTATCAAGGGTTTAGACTTTGGGGGCCCCCCCAAACATATAGGTTAAGGTTAGGTATTGTAATTGGATTAGAAAGGCTTATGAGAATTAAGCCATAGCCACAATAACTGTATAAGATGGGGATGTTGAGGATTAGGGGGGGGGGGGTGTGGGGGGGGGGGGGGGGGGGGGGGGGGGGGGGGGGGGGTGGGGTGTGGGGGTTGTGGGAGAATTTTATTTATGAAGGTTCCTTTCCGGTTCTAGCTACGGAACACCTTTATTTCTTGTTTAACATTCGCATATTCCAGTTCTCTTCATAAGCTGTGGGGTGTTTGTTCATAAAAGAGTTGAATACGTTGTTATTGGATTTGCTTATTAGAGTAAAGCTGATTTTTTTTTTAAGTATAAATCTTTCTAGTGAGTTAGCTTTACTTTGTTCATTAGGACAGATACCATGTGCTAAGCACATATAAGCTAGATAAGCTTTATTATGTCTTATTTTTAATAAGTAAAAGTTGAGAATTAAATTAGTTTTAGCATAAATTACTGTTGAATTCGCTGTTTAAATCATTAGAAGCTGTTTGTTAGTTTTTTCGAAGGTTCAGCCTTTGTGTCCCATTTAAATAGTTACTGTTAGTTTAAAAGTTACTTAGTTAGTCCTTGTTAGTTTAATAGTTAGTCCTTAGTTTATTACATCGTTTGTCCTTTCGTTAGTTTAAAAGTTAGTTTAGTTAAGTCCCTAGTCCAGGGACTAAACCTGTCATTTCTCCAAACTTTGTGTTTTTTTTTATTAAAACTAAAATGTTACCCCGCCTACCCCCCCACTTTCGGTTATTTCCTTTTTAACCCATGTGTTTTGGGATTTTGTTCTGTAAGATTTTATATAAAAGTTTTTATTAATTAAATAGTTAGTTTTAAACTTAATTAGTTAAATTAGTTTTAATTTAGTGGATAAAATTTGGGGCTTTTTATATAATTAATTTTCTGCACTTTCTCTGCTTATAAAAAGTATTTTTATAGAATTTTTAGTTTAAGTTTTATAATTTTAAAAATTTAATTTTCATTAAATAGATTTTAATTCATAAAAAATTCAAAAAGCCTTTAAAAAATATTTTTCTTTTACCTAAAATTTTCTTTACATTAATTAGGTTTTAGAAATCTAGTTTACAGTTTTTAAGTTTTAATGCATTTGGATTTCTTAAATGTCGCATTTTATCTTCGTAATTAGTTTAATTTGTTTATTAGTTGTTTAATTGTGCCTGTAATTTAAGTGTAATAATTAAATCAAAAATATCTCTTCTCTAAATCAGATCAAGGATCCAAACTTAACGAGTTTCCAGTGCACAACGTTGGGGATAACGACCCGGTGATCATACTTCCCTTTAAATATATCGTATTCTATATATATATATCTTTGTGAGTGAGACATTGTCCAATGGTATATTTTTGGGATTTCCTTAATTCTCTAAAGTAAAATAATATTTTTAACGTGTGTGTAAACGCTCAATCAGTTTTTTGGGCCGTTGCCAGGGACTTGTGTAAGCGATTCCTCTTGTTTCGAGTTTGAGATTTGGTTTGAAGATCCTTTCGTCCTCGAAAGTTAAATTTTTGTCATAAATCCAAAAATCCAAAAAATAATAAAAATATAAAAAGTAAAAAAAAAATATATATTTTCCTTTTCTTTTTAGTATAAGTAAAAGATAAAAAAAATATAAAAATCAAAAATATAAAAAAATTGTCTTTAATTTAGAAAATAAAATTCACAAAGTTGGTTAACGAACACCAACAAATAATATCTTCCATTGAGATATTATCATAAATAAGTTCCGGTGAACTTGCAATTGTTCCCAATTCGTAATCAAAGATTTATCACTTGCCTTTGTGTCTCTACGACGACGGCTCACCATGAAACAATTTTCAAGAGCTACCGCGAGTGAATATTGATTATTTGGTTTAAGTCACATTCGTGTTAAACCAGTTAAAATTTAAATAAATAAAAAAAAAAAAAAAAAAAAAAAAAAAAAAAACCCAAAAAAAAATATAGTAAAGTTTTTGCTATTTTTAATTGTTAGTATTATCCTTTTTAGGCGCACAGGTCTTCGCAATCTCGTAGAACGTCGTTCTCACACAAACTCTTTCAAAATCCAATAGTTTGAACAAAACGTTGTTCAATGGCCGACAATCAGAACGATGGCTTCAAAATGTTACAAGCACCCATCGAAGGGTATGGGATCTATATTTGTACCACCAATCAATGCGTAACAATTTCGAGCTTAGCAACCTTAACACTCTAGTGCAAAGCAACACATTTCGGTAGACAAATCCCCCACAATCACCTTCGGATTTTTTAAATAAGTCACTTCAACGTTTAGACATCCCAGAAAGTTCCAATACTTCGGTTAAGCTTTTGCTTTTCCCTTTTTCTCTAGACGGTGAAGCCCGAGATTGGTTAGACAAAGAACCACCAAGAACAATTCCTCACGTTGTGACGACACTTGTTTTCAAAATTTCATAAACCAATACTTTTCCCACCTTCAAAAACCACTTACTATCGAATAATCCATTACTTTTTACCATAAACCAAACGAAGCCTTTAATAGAAGCCATGGAACGTTTTAAAGGGAGACTACCTTCGTCAATGTCCTCACCATGGCTTTTCAGAACCTCCACCAACTGATACTTTTACAACCTTTGAATTCCAAACGATCAGAATGCCTTAGATTCTTCTGCAGCAGTGGCAATTTCTGACAAAAGCCTCAAGAAGGTTTAGCGATTATTGAAAAGCAGTCAAAAGTTCGTTACTCAAGGAGTCGTGCTAATGATTCAAGAGTGAGTACGGATGCTCCTCTTTCTACTTCTTCACCTTCTAATAATTCTTTCGATATACAACAAATTAGCCCCGCTTCTCTCGAGGATACGTAATGACTATCAAGATTAACAAAAAATGTTGAATGAAATGAAAAGCTTTAGTTACTACTCCTGCATCCCCTCAAAGCAGTTGAGGAAGTTTTGTGTCACTTGTGGATCAAATCACCAATTTTTACCTTTGTCGTTAACCATCGAAATGGAAACGATTTTTCCCCGTTTTCCATGAACACATCCTACAATTTCAAACAACCGCAGCTGTTGGTTAATTTTTTCCTCCAAAAGAGAACCAACCTACTAATTGCAAGTCAAATGATACCACCGGTTTCAATCTAACCGAATGTCCAAACCAACCAAAAACCGTTACAAGGAACCAATCCTAATTTTCAAACCAAAAACCGAGGATGAAATTTTAATCAAAACCGCAAAATCAAGTTTATCAAGCTCACCACCATACAAACACCAACCATCAACCACAATTCAATCAAGTTTTAACCTCACCAACCTCCAACGAAATAGCGGTCTAAAACGGAATTTGAGAATATAATACTAAAGCCAATGATGCCGAACATGATAAGTTGCAAATGAAGTTGATAATTTTCAAATGATTTCAAAGAGTTTACTAAAGAAGTCTCAAAAGAACAAGATGATTTTCAGAAAAGGAGCTCGATTTCATGCAAAATTACATACCAACCAACCTACAAAGTTCAAGTTCATTACCAAGCAATAACCATCCAACCCAAGAAATGAACCAAGCATTACAACTCGTAGTGGTGTTTCTTACCGATGGACCTCAATTCCACCGTCGAGGTGGAAAAGGAAAGTGAGGTGACAAAGGATATACGGACAACCGAGCACCGAAGACTCCCCACCTCCTCCTTTCGTCCATGGACAAACCCAAGAAAAAACCAATTGAAAAAACCTCCTTCTTTTGCCAACAAACCAACCTATTTGCCTTACCCCATCTAAGACTCAACAAAGTAAAAAGATCCGTGAAAAGGATGATATCCTTGCTTCAAAGTATATGGAATTCTTCCGTATCTTCATTTTGAGCTAAGTTTCGTACGCGGAATCATGCCTCATTCTATCATATTCCAAAGTTTGCTCCCGATGTTAAAAAAGATGCTTAACAACAAAGACCAAGTTAATTGAGTAACCAAAACACCGTTGACATGAAAATGTGATCAGTTTTGTCCTAAAAAAGCTTCCAGAAAAGCTAGGACCCCGGTTCGATTTTCTCATTCTTGTGATTTTTCAGAGTTTGATAGTTTACTTAGCCCTTGCCGATTTAAGTGCTAGTATCAATCTTATGCCTTTAATTCAATCTGAAAAAGCTTACAACTCCATGCCTAACCGAAAACAAAAATGGTATTAGAATTAGCCGACCGTAACAATTTCCAAACCAAAACCGTGTAAGCTTGAAAATGGTTTTGTCAAAGTAGGAAGTTTTACTTTCCCCGCCGATTTCGGTTGTTCGTCATTTTATAGCCATCCACGAGTACCAGTTTTTAATACTCGTAATGCGACCCCTTTATCTTAGGACGGCTCACTTTATCGATTTACCGAGGGAGAATTACCTCTTTAGGAATGATGATCAATCATTAACCCTTAAATGTGGTGATGCACCATCCATTTCATACAACAATCACGAATCATTGAAGAAAGTCTATCTCATTGATTCACTTGTGAAGAGTACTCCTCAAGAAGTACTTGGATTTTCGCAATTCCTTGCTTCTAACAATCCTTCTCCGTAATTCGAATCCAAATGTTTCGAATTCATCCCCAACCTTACCTCCTTTTGATGAAATGATTTTCTACTCTTTAGAGGAAGCCGAATGCTTTTTATAGCAATCGATGATGAACCAGTTTTCAACGCAATGTTTTTATTTCAATGCTACGGACTATGATCCCGAGGGACATTTCTCATTCTCCGAGGCACTTCTCAACAATGATCCATTACCTCACCCAAACCAAGGATATTACAGCACCCTGAATTCAAAAAGAACTTAAAGTTGTTGGAATCAAAAGAATCTCAAAGGAAATTCCCAAGTCGATCTTAAAGAGTTACCCTCCGATCTCGTATGGCGTTCTTTAGAGGAAAATAACAAGCTTCCAGTTATAATTCTCAAAAATTTGAGCCAGAAGAAAAACCTCACTCATTAATGTCCCTCAAACATACGAAACAACAATTGCATTGGGAAACTTTCCTGATATCAGAGGCAAAGATCCAAGTTTTCTCTCACAAAATCCTTTTAGAAGATGAGTTTACTACCAACCTTCAGTCCAAAATCAATAGGATGGTTAACCCTAAAATCCATAGACGTCATCAAGAAAGAAGGTAGATAAAACTTCTTGACCCGCAGTTTGATTTATCCAATCTCGGATAGTCCATGGGTTAGTCGCCGGTCCATTTGTGTTCCTAAAAAAGTGTGTATACCTTTGTCACAAATGAAAAAATGACTGGTGCTACAAGATTAGTCACGGGATGGAGAGTTTGCATCGACTATCGAAAGTTGAACGAAGCAACTTGTAAAGACCATTTTCCGTTACCTTTCATGGACCAGATTGTAAGAACGATAACCGGCAACAAGTTTATTGTTTCTAAGGTTTTTCTTTCTATTGGTATAATCAAATTCTCATTGAACCTAAAGAATCAAGAAAAAACTACTTTCACATGCCCATGACAACTTTCGCGTACCGTCGTAAATCCATTCGTTTTGTGTAAATGCACCCGGAATTTCCAACCGTTGTATGATGGCCATTTTTCATGATATGAAGAGAAAACAATGGAAGTTTTCAGGGACGATTTTTTCAGTCTTTGAAGATATCTTTTTTTTCGTCGTGTCTTGCCAATTTAGATAAAATGCTTAAAAGATGTGAAGGACACCAATTACACTAAATTGGAACCAGAGGCCATTTCATGGTTAAAGAAGGCATTGTTTTAGGACATAAGATCTCTAGAAAAGGAATTGAAGTTGATAAAGCCAAAATTGATGTCATTTCTAAGCTTCCTCACCCAACAACCGTCAAAGGAATTCGAAGTTTTCTCGGGCATGCTGGATTCTATCGAAGATTTATCAAAGACTTTTCCAAAATCTCTCGACCCATGACCCATCTCTTAGAGAAAAACACTCCTTTCATTTTTTCAGAAGATTGCATTCTAGCCTTTCAAACATAACAGTGAAAAAGAAGCGACTGATAAGCTCCAATTCATTTGCTCCGAATTGGACCAACCTTTTGAAATCATGTGCGATGCAAGTGATTATGCAATTGGTGCGGTTTTAGGGCAAAGGATTGAGAAGCATTTCCGACCAATTCATTATGCTAGCAAGACAATGACTGAAGCAGAAACGAATTACACAACAACCGAGAAAGAGATGCTTGCAGTTGTTTATGCTTTCGAGAAGTTTCGATCATACCTAATCATGAACAAGAGTGTTGTTTACACAGACCACTCCGCTTTGAAATACCTTTTCAACAAGAAAGACGCCAAAGCAAGATTGCTCAGCTGGTCTAACTTCTTCAGAATTGATTTTAAAGTATCGATACCAAGGTACTGAAAACTAATGCAGCAGATCACCTCACTCTCTCGTTCTTGAAAAACTCCACCTTACTAGAATGTTTTTTGATCCAAAAGACATATACCGAACTTTTCCTTAGAGACCTTAAGTTTGTTACAATGATATAACTACCACAGACCCAAAGTACCCCCCGTGGTTCCCGACTTTGCTAACTACCCACAGCGGGGAAATTCATTAAAAAGGGAATGCCGACACAAGAGAAAAAACAAGTTCTTTAAAGTATGTAAACTTATTTATTTGGGATGACCCTTTCTTTTCAGACTTGTGCGGATCAAATATCCTAAGGTGTGTTAGATTGGCAAAGAAGCTCTCGAAATTCACAAGCTTGTCACAGTGGACCCACCGAGGGACACTACGGAGCCAACTTTAACCGCCAAAAGTTATGAGCCTGGAATTTTATTGGCCTCACCCATTATCAGGATGCTTACGAATTTTGTCAAAACTTGTGGATGCCTTGTCAAAAACAAGCAAAATCTGTCAACGTGATGAGAATGCCCTCAAAATGCATATCCAAGTTTGTGAGATTTTTTTTTTTTTTTTTTTTTTCATTTAATGGGTATAGATTTTATGGGACCCTTTCCTTCCGCGTCCTAGGGGTAACAAATATATTCTACTAGCCTTCGATTATCTTTCCAAGTGTTTGACAGCGAAATCGCTCCCCACCAAACGATTGCCTAGGAGTAGTTTGTTAAGTTCTTAAAATCCCATTTCTTCCCATCTCGGTGCCACCGAGAGCAATCATAAGCGATCGTGGGAACCCCATTTTTGTAACGACAAATTTGATCGAGCATGTCTAAATATGGTTGTCCCACCCATCTCTTTTTCGACTCCTACCACCCTCAAACGAGGGTCAAGTTGAAGACACAGAATCAAGGTCACAAAAGAAATTTTGTAGAGAACGTAGAGAGAACCGTGCTTCATTGTCAGATAAGTTAAGATGATGCATTATGGGCTTTCCGAACGCTAACAAGACTCCAATTGATGTACTCCATATAAGTTAGTCTATGGAAAAGCGTGTCATTACCAGTTGAGCTAGAACATCAAAGCGTATTTGGGCCTCTTAAGCATGCCAACTACGATTAAAGACTGCGGGCGATCTGCGAAAGCTTCACTCATGAACTTACCGAGCTTCTAGATCAAGCTTAAGAGAAATCGCTAATCTACAAGGAAAAGACAAAGAAGTTCCAACATCTAAGATAAAGAACCGAATCTTACTATGTTGGTGTCAAGTCTTACATTTCAACTCCCGATTGAAGATATTCTCCGGAAAGCCAAGTCCCGTGGTCCTGCCGACCTTTTACAATCACCGAAGTTTATCCTTATGGCACATGCCCAGTTGTCTCAGCATGCCGATGGAATCTAATTTCAAAGACAACGCCACCAGCTCAAGCATTACTATTGGAGGGGAATACACCCCCATTGTTATCCAGCACCTCCAACTTTCCCTAAGGACAACTGAATACCTGGATCGAGTCGAGCTTGCACTCGTAACAAAAACACCGCTTCGTGGAGTTCAACCCATGCTTATCCTTTTCTTTCTAATTTTATTTTCTAATCTCTAATAGTGTTGTATGTTGAGGGGCCCATCCGCACTTCGTTTCTCAGTGTTTTGTGTTGTGATTTGGACAGGATTAACCCTACATTTTCAAAATCCTCTCGTGTTCGATGCCTAATTCCGAAGCACTCGAGTTTTCTCATCCCTTGTGTGAAATTAGTTGGGGAGAAATCAATATCCTTTTATCTTATCGACTAAAACGAATTATCTTTGTCCACTTAATGAAACAGCTTAATTTTCGTAGGAACCCGATTTTAAACCATTGAGGATATTGTTTCATTTCAGTTTGGGGAGGGAATCTACGATTTGTTGATGTGCCTGCTTTTATTGTGTTTCTCACGTACCCGGTTTTCCCACAAAAATAGCAAAAATTTTAAATTTTCATATTAAAAAAAAAAAAAAAAAAAAAAATAAAAAAAAAATAAATAAAAATAAAAAAAATAATAAGACAAAAATGTAGGTTTTCCGCTGGTAAGAATAAGAAGTAATTTTTGACCCGATCGTACGTGTAGAGTTCTAGCTTTTTTTCCCTAACAAATTAAAATGATGAGTATGTGCAAGTCACATATTAGACTTAAACATGCTAACTTGAATCGTAGTAAATGAAAAGCTTGTGCTAATCTCAAGTAGATTTTAAATATGCCGATTGAATTTTATAAGGCAAATCCATTTGCAAAATTTCATTGTGAAGAACGAGAAATGATAGTGTATTTATAAGTCATATATATTAAACGTGAATAGCATTGGATTTCTTTCAGCTCATATGTATTACGTGTGCTTTTTCTCCCATTAGCATTTTCAACCTCTATATAATAATTACAATAGAGTTGTATGGTTTTTTGGTTAATAATTAGCTAATAGAAGTTTTCTTTAGTTCCTTTGTGATTAGGATGAGTACACATCAGGAATACTTAATTTGGCATTAAAAATACAAAAAATATAATAAATAAGTATCTCATGCCAGATTACTGCATCGTGTCGGAAGGCGTGGCCGATGTTGGAGTTTTCATATAAGGATAGAGTCCGTGTCATAATAAGTAAATAACCTCTTGTCGCTCGCTACGATGTGGCTTCGAGATAAAAGCACCTGGTTTACTTATATAATCCAATCGAAATATGGTTTGCTGCATCGTGTCGGAGGCGTGGCCTGCTGTTGTAGCCTACTAAAGGATTGCGGAATAATAATGTTGCTAATTTTTGTCTTATTATTGTGCCTTAAAGAGCCTAAAGGGATATGGAGCAAATGAGATTGGTTCATTCTTGTCTTAAAGAGCCTTAGGTATATGACATGAAAATGGTGCCATTGCTTCATGTAGTCCTAATAAAAGCCAAATTTGGTTGCCTCGAGTGGACTTTATTCTTGATATGCATTTGATCTTAGATAAGGGCTAAGAGTCTAAATTTATTGCTTCTTTTAGCCATTATGACGCTTTAATTTTGGAAATTAATAATTACGAAACAAAAGGTCTTAAAGAGCCCTTCGGATATGACAAATAAATCCCGGAGATACAAAAGTAGGATTCGTGAGGATAAGTAAGTACACGATTATATGTATAGTAGTGTTAGAGTCATGACTGTAATTAACGTGATCTTGTTTTTTAAAGCTTAGCAATGGGAAAAGTGAAAAAATCGGGATGATGAAGTTATCTTTTAGACACTTAAGTATGCTTTTTGTTCTATGATCCTCAAAATTACCCATGTGGTAATGAAAACATTCATTAAGTCAAAACAAATAAATTGTTAGTTAGGTAAAGTTAATAATCAAAAATCCATAAAAAGAGAAAAACTAAAGAAAATGGGAGATGATCGGGTGTTTTTTTTATTTTATAACATGTGATCTCTTAAACAAACTCTTTGCTACTTTTCAATCGTTTAGTTTGGGAATTTTTGAGGTATTTGGTATAAGGCATGTAAATTGCGTGAGAACACACAATCGTTTTAGTTTGGTGGAATGTTGATAAGTGTAGAATACACATATCTATTTATGCTTAAAAAGACCCAAATAAACCCAAAACGGATCAAAAATGGCAAAAATGTGCTTGTATCTGAGTTTAATGTGTGCAGGTACGGATATGTCAAAAATCACAGAAAACAGTCAAGAAAACAGGCAAAAACGAACACGAGATCGGATGAGTGATCATGAAGCCAAAGAAAATCATGCCTCAGCCTTCTGCATCAACCTCAGCTCAACACACAATATCCCAAAGCCCGCTCCAGTGATTATAACTCCGAGGGCTAACTTGCAAATTTATTGAAGTTGTTTTAAACTTGAAAATTAATTCAGCCAAACACAAGGGGCCAAAATGCAATAACTCTAAACTTATTAAAGTGCGGGTCAAATGCCGTGCAAACCTACCAAACAAAAAAAAAAAAAAAAATATAGAGGGTACATCAACCTTTCAACCAATCGCAGCCCTAAAGAAAAAGCCCTAACCCGATTACCCACACCAAACCCGAACCCTAACCCGACCAACCCGGTGTAACTTATATCCCCAAAACAGTTACTGTTACCCCATTTTTACCCAATTTCGATTTACACAACTCACACACTCAAGAACACACACAACAACCCAATAACCACCTAAACACTAATTAGTTAACCCCAATCACAATCCCACTCCAATTAACCATGGGGTAAATGACCCTCTCACAAAGCTTAACCCATCCATCACTATCATCTCACCCCTTAACCCATGCCACCGTGGCTAAATGAAGAAGCTTAAAAAAAAAATTGGTTGGATGTGACGTGCGTGTGTGAATACAATCACAAACTAGCACACAACCCAAGCCTACAACATCAATCCGGGTTATTACACAACTCAGCAACGGCTAACGATCATTGATCAAGGAGAGAAGAATGGAGGGTCAAGATGCGAGAAGAAGGACCTAGAAGCTCAAGGTTTTGGGTATAAATACCCCCTCATTCCAGCACTTAGATGAGAGTTAATTTTTTAGTGTTTTTAACATTTTCAGTTTACTACTTATATATATGGTGTTCTTAGTTATAATCTTTTTCGATCAAGTTGTTACTTAGTCTTTATGTACTTCAAAATTCCTGTATTGTAAAGAACTATTTCAGTATTAATAAAATGATCATTTCATATTAAATTGTGTCATTGAAATCGTCCCCGAAATTTGTTGTTTGTTATTTGTTATTGAGTTTAATTTGATCAAGGCTTTTTACCAAATGAATTGGATGGACTGCTAATGGTATCAAGGTTTAAGCCTGTTTGGGCAGCATATAGGTTAGTCTAGGATTGTTATTGGTTTGATAAGAGCTTATGTGAATTAAGCCATAAGCTCATAATAAGCTGTTAAGCTTTCCTGTTCTAGCTAAGGTACACCTTATTCTTGTTTAACATTCGTTCTTATTCCTGTTCTATTCATAAGCTGTGGGGTGTTTGTTTCATAAAAGAGTGAATAAGTTGTTTTGGATTTGCTTATTAGAGTAAGCTTATTTTTTTTAAGTATTAAGGATCTTTCTAGTGATTTAGCTTTACTTTGTTCATTTAGGTAAGATACTATGTTGCTAGCACTTATAAGCTGATAAGCTTATTAGCTTATTTTTAATAAGTAAAAGTTGAGAATTAAATTAGTTTTAGCTTTTAAATACTGTTGAATAAGCTGTTTAAATCAATTAGGATGCTGTTTGTTAGTTTTTCGAAGGTTCAGGGGCCTGTTTTGTCCATTTAAATAGTTACTGTTAGTTTAAAAGTTACTTAGTTAGTCCTTGTTAGTTTAATAATAGTCCTTAGTTTATTACATCGTTTGTCCTTTCGTTAGTTTAAAAGTTAGTTTAGTTAAGTCCCTAGTCCAGGGACTAAACCTGTCATTTCTCCAAACTTTGTGTTTTTTATTAAAACTAAAATGTTACCCCGCCTACCCCCCCACTTTCGGTTATTTCCTTTTTAACCCATGTGTTTGGGATTTGTTGTGTTAAGATTTTATATAAAAGTTTTTATTAATTAATTAGTTAGGTTTTAAACTTAATTAGTTAAATTAGTTTTAATTTAGTGGATAAAATTTGGGGCTTTTTATATAATTAATTTTCTGCACTTTTTCTGCTTATAAAAAGTATTTTTATAGAATTTTTAGTTTAAGTTTTATAATTTTAAAAATTAATTTTCATTAAATAGATTTAAATTCAAAAAAAAAATCCAAAAAGCCTTTAAAAAATATTTTTTTTCTCTTTACCAAAAATTTTTCTTTAGCATTAATTAAGGTTTAAAAATCTAGTTTAACAGATTTAAGTTTTAAATTGCATTTTGTTTTCCTTAAATGTCTAATTAATCTTCGTAATTAGTTTAGTTTGTTATTTAGTTGTTTAATTGTGCCTTTAATTTTAAGTAGTATAATTAAATCAAAAATATCTCTTCTCTAATTCAAATCAGGATCCAAACTTAAACGAGGTTTCCATTGCACGAGTCGTTGGGAAAACGACCGGGTGATCATACTGCCCGGTTAATATACTAATCTAATAGTTATCTTTGTGAGTGAATTGTTCCAGGGATATCTTTGGGATTTCCTTAATTTCTCTATAAGTATATTATTTTTTACGTGTGTGTAAACTGCTCAATCAAACGTCTTGATGATATACAATGTGCAAGGAGATGATTTGACGAGAGTGATGTAAACCACTTGGCTAACTTGGGCAAGTATGTGTCAGCCATGGTTGCATCCGGTGCTAGGTTAACGTATGCACGACAAGAAACACAATTGTAGTTGGTCATTGTTTTTGTAACTTCCTTGATTGCTATTGTATACCATCTGTATTGGGACTTTGTCAAAGACTATGGACTTCTTGATTCCAAGTCCAAAAATCTATGGCTTAGAGATGAATTTGTCTTAAAAAAAAGGCTTCTATTACGTAGCTACAGTGAGTTTGTTAATTATCCTTTACAACTAACCTGTGTGTATATATGTAAATATCATCTTCTTTTTCTTATCTAGAAGTGATTAACATATATATCGCTATTACAACTAAAGGAATTCGACGTTGGACATTGTAATTACAACAGTAAAAATAAATAATCTTTTTTAATATTTTTTTTAGAGACTCCGCAACACAAAAGTCTCACATGTCAACATATTTTTGTTGGTATAACTTTAGCCCTTTTTTACCAACTATCATATATTTTGCCATAATTGTTAATAAAAAACAAATCGTACTATGTGTTGTCGCAATAACAGGATTGTTTACAGGTAGTTTTGTAACTTTGTTTGTGTTATATGCAATATTGGCACATATCAGAGGCTTTTTCTCTCCTGGCACGAAAGCTAGTTATGTTGAAACTGTTTATCCTGTCTTCGGGTATATATTTAAAATCAGATCTTACAAATATTGCAAAACGACAATTTTTAGTTACTATGCTAAATCAAATTGTGGTGCTTATGTAATTGAATGACAACATGTTTTCACTGTTGAGTTTGCACGAATTCATGTACGGATGCAACCTCTTCTTGTGGAAAGCTACAAGGATTAACTACAACTTTGTATTAGAGTTCCAAGCTAATACAACACTCAAGTATAGAGACGATTTTCTTGTCTCTACGTGCATAATGATTGTCGTTGTTTTCGCCATGATTCTACATCTCATCTTGGCTTCTAAAGGATTTTCCCCATCCCAAGTTGACACAATTCCTGGCATTTTCCTTCGAGTAAATCAATCAATTGCTCTACTCTTTTCGACATTCGTTAAGCATATTATCTAAGAATTATATTAATCAATCTCCTATTTGAGTTACAGATTTTCATTAGGTTCTTTGTATGCCCGTTAAACATCTTCTATCGTTCAACTCGTTATTGTTTCTTAAGAGTCATTCGCAACATAATATGTTCTCCGTTGTACAAGGTACAATTTTGTTCCTTATCCAACTTATTACTTATAACCGTACAACACTTAAAGTTATCATATTCTTATAATTAAATATGCTATTTTTTCACCAACACGGGTCGTGATCAAGGGCGTCTCATGTCTTTTGGAGGCCTAAAGCAAAAAATATGATCTAGGAATTTCGGATATCTAAAGTTTCGAATAATGGTTTTATGTTTTTGAATATCTAAAATTAAGTATTCAAATGTTTTGAATTTTTGTAAAACTTATATAAAACTTATATTTAAGTTCCGAATCAATTTCAACCAAATTTCCAGATATCCGAATATGTATATTTTAACACCCTTAATTGTAGTCTTTTCCTTTTATGTCATTTAGATCAAGTCTTGCATTTTTTTATTTCATTCATATTAGCAACAATTTATGAGTTATATCATATAATTCTAGAAATCTTAGGAAGACGGAGATAAAATATGAAGCATAAAACTCGAGTTATATAGGGACCTAGAATTTGAAGGCCTTAAAAAGTTAGAGGCCTAAAGCGGTAGCTTTACCCTCGAGACACCTCTGGTCGTGATGGTAGATTTCTTTATGGCTGGTCAACTTACTAGCCAGGTGGTTCTCTAATGTAGTGGATAGATATAATGTACAATTATGGTAGATTTCATTGGGCTACTTGTATGTCCGTTAAACATCTTCTATGGTTCAACTCGTTATTGTTTTTGAGATTCATCCGCAACATAATATGTTGTCTTTTGTACATGGTACAATTTCGTTTCTTAGCCAACTTATTACTTATATTTCATTCAACAACTAAAGTTATCATATTGTTATAATTAAATATGCTATTTTTCCCCAATACATTTCGTGATCAAGGCCATCTCATTTTGGAGGCCTAAAGCGAAATATGATCTAGGAATTTTGGATATCTAAAGTTTTGGATAATGGTTTTATGTATCCAAATATCTGAAATTAAGTATCCAAATGTTTTAAATTTTTGTAAAACTTATATATGAGTTCCAAAGTGACAATCCATATATCCCCGTTTTTGAATCAGTTCTAACCAAATTTCGGATATCCAAATATGTATATAATTTCGAACACCCCTAATTGTAGTCTTTTCCTTTTATGTCATTTAGATCAAGTCTTGCATTTTTTTATTTCATTCATATTAGCAAATATTTACGAGTTATATCATATAATTCAAGAAATCTTAGAAAGTCGAAGATAAAATAGGAAGCATAAAACTCAAGATATATATAGGGGCCTAGAATTTGGAGGCCTTAAAAAGTCGAAGGCCTAAAACGGTAGCTTTAGTAGCATTACCTTCGAGATACCTATGGTCATGATGGTAGATTTCTTCATGGCCTATCAACTTACTAGCCATGTGGTTCTCTAATATAGTGGATGATATAATCTATAATCATGGATTTTGCTCTCTTGGCATAAACTTTGTTTTATTTATTTGTAGATCTCATTGTTGGGCCACATGGAACCTACAACATGTTACCTCCTTGTCAGAAATTTCAAAAAACATGAATATCATACTTGTAAGTTAGGGAAGTTATATCAATAACTTGTTTATGTGATCTCCTTTACACCATATGTTGGTATGCTATGAAAATATAGTAATTATATATCAAAATCTTTCAAATCATGCTTTTATATATAATGACTGTAAGAAGCTATTAACTTAGGATATTTATTAACGTATTGATGTTTGGTGAGGGTGATATGAACCACTTGACTAACTTGGGTAAGTATATGTCAGCCATGGTTGCAGGCGGTGTTAGGTTAACGTATGCACGAGAAGAAACATAATTGTGTTTGGTCTTGGTTACTTCATTAGTTGCTACAGTATACAAGTTGTGTTGGGACTTCGTCAAAGACTGGAACTTCTTGATTCCAAGTCCAAAAATCTATGGCTTAGAGATGAACTTGTCTTAAAGAAAAGACTTCTATTACGTAACTACAATGAGTTTGTTATTTATCCTTTACGACTAACCTATATATATCATATTCTTTTTCTTATCGTTGTTTAAGTTAATTAACTCCACATCCTCATATGCAGGCCTTGAATTTTGTTTTGAGGGTGGCTTGGCTTGCAACGGTGTTTGCATTCAAAGTTGGATTAATTGAATCACTCCTACTTAATTTTACACTCGCTTCACTAGAAGTGGTTCGACGTGGGCATTGGAATTACTTCAGGTAAAATAGGCATACAATTTGTGATATTTTTCTTAGAGACCCTAGTAACACAAAGAGTCTCACATGGTTACTTTTTTGCGGGTATTACTTGTACCTCTTTTTTTTAATAACTATACATATACTTTTCCATCATAGTTAATACGAATAATAATCAACATTTGTGTTGTCGTAATAACAAGATTGATTATGGGTAGCTTTGTAACTTTGTTTGCGGTATATGCAATATTGGCACATATCAGCGGCGTGTTCTCTCCTGTTACGGAAGCTGGTATGTTGATATTGTTTATCTTGTCTTCAGGTATATAATTGAAACCGGGTCTTACTAATATTGATAATGACGATTTTTAGTTCCTATGTTAAATCAAATTGTGGTGCTTATGTTATGGAATGGCAGCATGTTTGCACTGTTGAGTTTGCACTTATTCATGTACGGATGCAACATCTTCTCGTGGAAAGCTGCAATGATGAACTACAACTTTGTATTGGAGTTCCAAGCTAATACGACATTCAAGTTAAGCGACGATTTCTTGTCTACATGTGCATGATGACTGTCACTGTTTCTGCCATGATACTACATCTCATCTTGGCTTCTAAAGGATTTTCTCCAACCCAAGTTAACACAATTCATAGCAGTCCCCTTTGGTAAATCAATTGCTCGACTTTTTTCGACATTCGTTAAACATGTTATCTAAAAGTTATATTAATCAATCTCCTATTTGATTTACAGATTTTCAGTTGTTGCATGTATGTCCGTTAAACATCTTCTATCGTTTAACTCGTTATTGTTTCCTGAGAGTCATCCGCAACATAATATGTTCTCCTTTGCACAAGGTACAATTTCGTTCTTTATCCAACTTATTACATATATATGATACGACAACTAAAGTTATCATGTTCTTATAATTAAATATGCTATTTTTTCACCAACACATGTCGTTATCAAGGCCGTCTCATGTCTTTTGGAGGCCTAAAATGAATATATGATCTAGGAATTTTGGATATCTAAAGTTTCGGATAAGGTTTTTATGTATCTGAATATCCGAAATTAGGTATCCAAATGTTTTGATTTTTGTAAAACTTATATATGGGTTTCAAAGTGACAATTCATATATCCTCATTTCTAAATCAATTTCCACCAAACTTTCGGATATCCCAATATGTATATTTTTTAAAACCCTTAATTGTAGTCTTTTCCTTTTATGTAATTTAGATCAAGTCTTGCATTTGTTATTTCATTCATATTAGCAAGGATTTGCGAGTTATATCATATACTTCAAGAAACCTTAGAAAGTCGGAGATAAAATAGGAAGCATATAACTCGAGATATATATAGGTGCCTAGAATTTAGAGACCTTAAAAAGCCAGAGGCATAAATCGGTAGCTTTAATAGTTTACCCTCGAGACACCTCTTATTTGGTCTTTAGAGGATGAAATTTGCAACGACAATTAAACCTTAAGGACCGTTTGTCTAAATTTTGGAAAATATAGCCAAGAATAAATGAACTTCAGTTGGCGATAAATAACCACATTTTTCATTGATTTTTTGTGTCTTGGATTTTAATTGATAAACTATCTTATACAATTAAAAATTTCGTAAAATCGAGACATATAAGATCAAAATCTTTTAATGTGAAAATTGAAAGCAATTACACAATTAAGCTTGATATCTGGATCATAAACATTCACACATCATAAAATTTCATACACTTAAAAGATGATTATACAATTTGCTATGTAATATCCAAAGACGAAGTTCGTAGTTATGATTACCGAGTTTTGTTAAAAAGGTTTTATACATATACGGAGACTAGTATTTTTTACTAACTTTTGCCGCTTAACGTCTGTGCCTAGTAACTGTAGACACGAAACCGGCCCTAACGGAAACTATTTTCCAACATTACATATAATGTTTTTACTTACTACCAAGCATAGCGTAAGATCATAAGGCTTCTCACAGTAGTGATACCAGACGATCTACATTTTTCTTGTCACCTCAGCTTTTTCTCTACGACGACTTACAGACGACCTTTTATCGTAAGGTGACCAACATCTTTTTTTTAAAGTATTTAACAATAAAATAAAATTCATTAATAATAAAAAAAACAATACATAAAAAAAAGTAGAACTTTTTACTTAAAATGCCACTAAACATAATTTATTAGTTATTTATAAATAAAAATGGCAATAAAAACATACATCAAGGGCCTATAGTGTAGATTGCATTTTATAATGGACCGACTAAAACCGGACCGGACCGACCAAAATCAGACCGGACCGAAACCGATTTTGGCCAAAACACCGGACCGAAATGGTCCGGTTTGGTTTGGTCTTTGGTCCATTCCGGTCCAACAAGGGATAATTGTCGATTTTATCGTAAGACCGAACCGGACCGATCGGACCTAAAACCGAAAATAAGTAAAATGACGGATCGAGTACCGGACTGAAATATGTTCGATCTGGTTCGATTGATCCGTTCGGACTAATTTCTCGGTCCGATCCGATCCGATCCGCGATCCGTTTTGCTCACCCTAGATATATGCATCTCATTGTATCCATTACCGATTTACAATAAAAAAAGAAAAAAAAATGTTAGGCTCACACATTTTTTACAAACAAACATCCACACTTACATGTGGCATGTGAGATGTACCAATTAGGTTGCATGAAATTCTCTTTCTTAATTTTCTATTCATAATCATATGCCACATGTGAGTATGAATATTTATTTGTAAAAAAGGTGTGAGCCTAGCATTCCTCAAAAAATAAATCACTTGCAAAATTAAAAAACCAGTAATATTTTCTTAAAATTGGAACGGGTATTTTAAAAAAGAACATCATTTCAACGATCACATTTTTCTTACAATACTTTCTAAATCTACCCATTACACCATTCACTTACTTAACTTACAAATCAAACCCTTCACTTTTAAAATCTACACATCATACCCTTAACTTTCATAACCTACATCCCAAGCATGTTTAGATGATTAACCAAACATTTGTTCATTTTTCAGCTCGTTGTTGCTACTAACAACCTTAGCATCTTAGAAGCGTCGGTCAGGCACCCAGTGAGGTGCTTTTGGGCTCAAATGAGTCGATACAACCCTTGAATCCAGAAGCTCCATGATAGGTGTAAAACTAACACACCTCGGAACTTTGTATTGGTTTATGGATGCGCCTCGTGATATTGCATAATCCATCAACTCCTCAAAAGTACCATTCTTCACAACCCGAATCTCCAATGGACCAATGGAATTATCCGCAACACGACTTTGTCTATAAACCGAATTCAAACACTCCTCCATTGCTAAACAACATTGATCCAACACCTCGTGACTCGGCCCATGACCCGGGTCTTTCACCAATAACTCCCAGTAAATAACATAATGGCCCGGGATTGTTTTTGTGTCCCCGTAACTTGTGTACTCCACAACTGCGGTATTAAACTCCTTCAAAAGCTCAGAAGCTTTTTCAATAGCGTTTTGCAGCTCAGTTTCGTCGGTTTTATCAGCATCGATGCTTAGCAAAACATTCTTCCTTCTGATAAATTTGAATTGTGGGGCAGCATTGTGGAAACCTGTGACCCTAAGAATGTCACCAACCCGGTAACGACAAAGACCTGAGTAAGTCGAGATCACGAGCTCGTACTCTTTTCCAAGTTCGAGATCAGCAAGGTCAAGGAGTTGAGGCAGTGAGTCACCCGACTTTGACCCTGAATTGACCGCTTCATGTGGGATGAACTCAAAGTAGCCCATGTTTGGCATAATGGTATAAGACACCTCAGAAGGTTTTACCATAGGGGTTAAATTTAACCCAAAGTAACACTCTGAAGAAGCATACATTGTACATGTTTGAGGTAAATTACCACTGTAAAAATCAAGTATCGGTATATACTGGGCCATAGCACCTGTCACAATGACGTCAAGGTACTTGGTATTGGGCCAAACCCGGGTTATAATCCCTTCCCAGTTCCCTTCACAGCATTGGCCCGTAACAAACTGGGCCAGTTCCGGGTCGGGCTTCAAAATCTTCGACAGGCAAGCCCGAATATTCGGGTCGGTGATTTTGGGGTTCAAGGTTCCAGTTTCGATGTCATGTGCTAGTTGTTTCCAGTGTAACGTGAGGAACTTAATGGCCCGAACAAGACCAGAAGCGAAAACAGCCCCACAACGAAGAACTTCTTGGCGGTAAATGAGACCACAAAGCATTTGAGAGTACATGCTTTGAAAGGAATCGACACAAAGGATGGTTTCATTTGGGCTAGTGTAGACATTGTATGGGTCGTAGGGGCGGGTTTTGAACTGTTGGCTTTTGTAGTAACTGGTGAGAACGGGTCGAGCAACTAGGCCGCTTGGGGTTTTGGTTTCGGCTTTTATGAACAAGAAGTACAGACCCTTGCCTTTGTCTAAACCGGGCACGTACCTGCGACAACAACAATATTATTCATTACTTATATTTATGAAGAAAATAAAAACTATAAGTTTATGTTTTCAGAAAGAAATTATGTACTGCTATTCAAGAAAAAGAAATTTTAAAAGTGATTTTTTTATAGAAAGTTTTGTAGTGAAAAAAGTTGCCACTAGCAAATAAAATTCGTTACCAGCAGATAGTTTGCTTTCATCATTCTAAATTTAGAAGTCTTAACTAATTTAATATTAAGTGCTTTTGCATTCGAAAACATAGACTAATACGAACGATATAACAACTAAAGAGAAATGACGTGATCAAAAGTTGAGACAAAAGAAGAAACTAACGAATTACAAATAGCAAATGGTTGTCCATACACCAAGTTTATCTATTTCTTCTAGTTTGAAACTTGAAAGCTAACATTTTGATTGGTTCTGCAACTATTTGTTCAATACTACTTAATATAATATTTCTAGCTAGGCATCTAATGAATAATTAAATAATTTGTCACACTCTGCACAAAATATAATAACAACATTAATTCTTAAAATAAGTTTAGGTGTAGTTTGTTGATTGGTCTCTTTGACATTTAAATTTGATGTGCTAGCTGACCGTTTGTAAATTCATTAAAAATGAGTAAATATCCAGACTAGCTTTAGACATTTACTGAGAACAATACAAAAATATAATAAAGGAAAGGGGTCTTCTCTGGCACACAAAAAGCACGAATGTTTAGTACTTTTTTGTTTTTTTGTCCCCTATTTTACAGTGCAACACAGTTTTTTAGTTTCTGTTCCGTAATTTGACAGTTTCATACTTTTGACTTGTTAAACTTTATAATTTTCGTTCCGTATTCTGCGTTTCACTGTTTTAGAATATAAACAAAATTATAAAAAAAAAAAAAAACAAAAAAACCAAGGGGGGGTACAAACGACTTTTCACGGGGTACAAATAACATGAGCCTAAGGAAAGACTAATGTTACGTACAAGTTCATGACAGGCATGAGAAGACTGTACAATTTCTGCCTACGGTCCATCTCTGCAGCAATTGTTGGCATAAGCTTTCTTTCACCAGCTGATGTCCCAGAACTGCAATATAGTCAAACACTTTTTATAAACTCAACTTCTTATACAAAAATAAATTTTATGTTACTTTTTCCAAGTATAAAAAAAACATGAAATATCAAAATTTACCTAGTAAGAAACTCTGAAATGGGGTGGGAGGAAAGTATAGGAGAACGATCGCCATTAGCGATACGTTGAATATACGGCTGGAGATCCTCATACGACACAACAGGAACTTTCGACTTAAATGTCTTTCGGTCAGTCGCACCACCAAGGTTATATTTTTGGACATTCTCAGTTTCACCATTTTGTGTCAATATTTCACACAAAACATTTTCTTGCACTTGGTCACAATTCTTAGTCATCTCTTCAATAAACTGAAGAGCCTTCGCATCTTTCTCGTTAGCCGGTGGACCTAACGACGAAGATATCGAAGAATCAACCGCCATTTGTGTGTTTGTTTGTTATTTACTAGATTTTTTTTAACGTTTGTTTGATGTGTGTTTTGATGGATGGGAAGACATGGAAATGAAGGGGGTTATATAAGGATGGCTGATCTGGGCTAAATGCCACGTCAGATGCCACGTTGGAAAATAGGAATAATATGAAATTTGTTTTTAGTCTAGAGTATAAGGGGACAGGTGGGACCAGACACGTCAGAATGTCTGAAAAGTTGATGGGAAAATGGGGACCAGGGGTATGGACACGTCAGAGGACCGGAGTAAATGGCTGTTTTATGGTGAGACTGTTCTGCCGGTAAACGACGGCGTGCCGGCGAATCGGCATTACTGACCGTTTAACAATAACGTACGTGTTTTAGTCATAAACGTAAAATGTTGTTCTGCATGTGGGAACAAATTATGGGTGTTTTTTCTTAATTGAAAACGTCGTTCTAAAAGAGTTTTAACTCAGTAAACGTAACTTTAAAAACAGTTGAGCATAAAATAATCAAATTCTTTCTAGCTTATTAAACCCTTAAGCTCAACGACTTATGAGTTGACCGGTACCAAAAACACAAAAACACAAAAGACAATTAAACTGTTAATATAAAAACAGCTTATATCTCAATTTAACTTGCACTAAATCTGCATACTAGGCCGAACGTAATCTTTTACAAACCAATTGTGGCCCAATAACCAAACGCAGACCAATAGCAATTCTACCAACCAAACGAATTTCAACAATTTCGAACAGGAGACATCAAGTTAAAATTTAGCTCTACAATATGCGACCAAGTGAATAAGCTAAAAACTAGACAAATAGAACCTTCAATAAGCACAAATAAGTACGTCGAACTAGTATCTAGATAAGATCTAACTACCAGGTGAGATTTTAAACCAATTAAGCAATAACCGAGATGAAAAACTTAGCTAAACTGAAACTATAAGACTAATAAGCTCTTATGAGTTTGATCTATCAAACTAAGACATACCTAAAACAAATAAGCACTTTGATAGTTGAAAAGTACACTAGAAAATTTCAAAGGAACCTTAAAGTATAATAAGCTACTTAGAAAACTAAATCGAGAATTAAGCACTTAAAATTTGAATCTAAATGAGATCTAAACCGAATTAGCACAAACCGAAACCATAAGCACATTCAAACTGATTCAATAAGACTAATAAGCTCATATTTAAACTAAACCGAGATGCTTTTACAAATGATATAAGCTCAAACGCGACTGAACAAGCTATATTAAAGCTTATTCAATATAAGAGAGAGAGCTTTTCAAGAAACTAAAGGAGCTTAAACTCAAAAATAAGCTAAATTGAACTTATTACTCAAGCTTAAGAACCAGATCTTATTTAGGATAAGAGATGGATCAGATAAGCTCTTATGAAGCTTATTAGATTTATTTCTTATACTCAAATAAGCTGGGAATTTAAGCTCAGTTAATAAGCTAAATGAGATAGCTTATGTTTCGATAAGCTTTCAGAAAGAAAAGAAGAAAAAGAGGCAAATAAGCAATTCAATACCAATCAATCTCTTCATAAAACTAGTAATAAGCTCTTTACAATATCTCAATAAGCTGATGAAATCAACTTTTACAATAAGCAGAAAAACTTAATAAGCTAAAACTAACTAAATAAGCTAAAATAATTTTAAGAGGAAAAGTAAAACTAAATCCTAATAAATAAAAAGTGAGGGGAGTGTGTTCTTTTATAGCCAAGCCCAGGGGGTGAAAGTGAAAATTCCCAAACCGCCTCTCAATAAATGAGCCAATCATTGGCATCAATTTTGCCACATCGTACTGACCCAGGTGCTGCCAGCAATAAAGGTCCCCGATCCTCCAATCAATGGACTCCACGTGTCTCATACCAGCTCAAACAAAAGAAAACGCGTTCTATTTATATCATTCATTCCCTCGAATATACTGCATACAACTTGAGTGTATAAAAAGAGAGGGCCACGTGTCGGATGTTGATAGGCCAAACGGAACCACTAGTGGAGGAGCACGTGAGCTGTTTGAATTAATTAGGGGCACGTGACTTCATTTCAATAGTACCAGATCTCATTTATCTATTTTTTTGAAGTTGGGCCGAGTCTTGTTGTTGGGCTGGACATTGATATTGGGCTAGCTCTAGTATCGGATGGTCTAGCTCATATAAATGGGTTATGGGCCGGCCCAATAAGCAATAAAGGCATCATTGGACTTAAAATCTCGTGCTCTTTCTATTGGCATGCTCATAAAATATTAACGACTTCGTCTTGATCTTGAAAAACACGTAAACGTCATCAAATCTTAACCGAAAGTCATCGTTTTTTGCTTTATTTTCAATCTCTTTTATAGCATCATTTATCCCATGTTATTAACCTATTTTGTATAGTTATTGCAAAGAATTGTTACTTAACCGTTTATATTTGAGAATTGCAGTAATTATGAAGTAATTGGTGAATATAAGCAAAAGACGCATATTTTGAAGCTTAAATAAAGATAGTTTGAAGATTACTATTCTGAAGACCAATACGCTGTATCCATCATGAAAGATACGGCGTATCCATGCCTGCACTCACCAAAGACCACAGAAGAATGAAGCCCAATGCGTCGTATCCAAAAAATCTCAATACGCCGTATCGAAGATATAGTATGTGAATATTCTGGAAGATATCAAACGTGGTTCCTACTCCAAGAAATCCTCAATACGTCGTATCTAATCTTTGGATACGCCGTATCGAACCGTCTTCCAGACCTTATAAATAGAAAACTCAAAAACGAGTTTTAAGTGTGCAAAATCATATTCTCGATACCTAAACCGTAAAAGTTGATTTTCAGAGGAGAAAAAGAGCAGAAGAGGTCGAGCAACGCTATCAATTCCATAGGAGACAACGTGTAATTCTATATACTTTAGTAATCGTTCAGTTTTTGGTATCATTCGTTAACTCGGTTAGTTTACCTTGGCTAAATAAATGCTTTTGTATTTATTATGACATTTGAAGGCTAATACCTTCGGGTATTAGCCATTATATGAAGATCTGAATGTTTGGTATTTGTTTATCTCGATTTCTTGATTTATTGTTGGATGCTTGTTTATGTTTATCAATTTATACTTATTTACGTACTTTTGTATATGACCTATCATTCAACTGGATCTAGTGATATGGGCCAAGTAAATCTAGAGTCTGAGATAGCTCTCCATATAGTAATTTATACATCTAGAATCATAGGATCATAAATATTGTCCTTCTAAATCTGTGTCTAGGATACGCTTCGGGCTTAACTAGTTAATTGGATATTGCAAATGCTTAATTAATCGTATTGACTAGCAGGTGACCTAGCTAATTCAACAAATAACGTTTTGATTCCATTGGATAGTTAGAAAAGTGGACTACTAGTGTATAAATCTCCATTAAGCGGTAAGTGGGTAAAGTCTCTATGAGCTAGGGTTTAACAAGATCACTGTTGCTTTAATCCCTAAGATAGATTATGTTGGGAATTATATTTGAGTTGATAAGACAAAACACGAATGAAACAAGATGGAAACAAGAAGGACCAAAGTTGTTATTATGGGATTCTACAAGATGTAGGAGATAATGAAGATTTGGTTAAAAAGAAGATAAAGATGAATATTAATGAGAATATAAAGATAAATAATTAATTGATTTATCATTTAATTTTTATTAGTTTTCCATGTAAGTCTTGACCTCCTTATGCTATAAAAGGAGGTCCAGGCATATTGTTTTAGGTATTTAGAAAAGTGTGTGTTCATCATATGAGAGTCGACTAGATACAAAAGTGTGTGTGTACACGTTTGTATAATTAGTGTAGACGTATATAATGTTAAGCCTCAAGGATCTTTTGATCCCTGTTACAGTTCATTGATGTGACCGTATTATCTTGATCAAATAATATTGGGGCTGTGGTGAATGTTTGGTAAAACCTTGTTGAATATCTTTGTTTTTATTCCGCTTTGTTTTTATAACTTATGAACATTGATATTATCCTAGATAAAGGTCTAAACAACCTGAGCTTAAACGATCTAACGATATTTTAGTTTCCACAATTGGTATCAGAGCCATGGGGCTCTCGATCTAGGATCTACAAGATTTTAAAGAAACCCTAAAAACCTTAATTTTCAAGAAATCGTATGGTGAAAGTTTTATGGGGTTTTGAAGATTCAGTGCTATAATGATGCTTATAATCGTCCTCTCTACCTGTTTGGGTATATAATACGATTGGTAAGCTTTGTTACTATTTATTTGGGTTTCTTTTTGATCCGTTGTGCTCTAACTGATCAAACCCCTAGACAATTAGGGTTTGTATATTTTTTTTATTCGGATCTGATGTGGTGTATACACGGCTTGGTATGAATTCATTCAAACTCTTTTAGGGTTTTCTTGATAAGCCGTGATTGTATAAAGTTGAGGTTTGCACTAATGGTATCTATGGTGGTCATGATTTGGAACAGAAGGATGTTAATTTTATTCTTGATCATTATCGTGAAATCAGAAGACATGGAAACTTTTAAGGCAGTGATCTAGATCAGCTGGTATACAACTGGTAATAGAATAGTTACTACTATTGGATTTGTATATAAAGTTAATGCTGTTAAAGAAGATTAATGCTGCTTGGATATAGTTTCTGCTATTTGTTTAAATTAGTGTTGCTCGACTTAGTTAATGCTGTTAGGGCTCAAGTACATACTTAATGCTGTCAAGGATGGTTAATGCTGCTAATGTACTTTATGCTGCCTAGTATGAAAGAACAGTAGTAAGTCATGAGTTAATACTGCTAAGGTATTAAAGCAGTTACTACTGTTATTATTGTTGGTTAATACTGCTAGCGTTAAAAAGCAGTTACTACTGTTTATGGTAAAAAGAAGTTAGTTACTACTGCTTGGGATTAAAAAGTTAATACTGCTTCATGATATTAATACTGCTATTGAATTTAAGCAGTTAATAATGCTCGAGTTCAACAAAGTTAATACTGCTTCCTATGTTAATACTGTTTGGGTTAAAGGAAGTTAGTACTGCTAGAAGCAATTACAACAGCTAGCTTTGTCCGATAAAGCAGTTTGTACTACTAGTTGTGTATGATATCGGATAGAACACACATGATGGATCTCGGATAAAACAAAAAACCAAGGTTGTTTGTTTTTGGTTTTACTGTTTAGTTTTTGGTATTGGTTTAAATGTTCTTAAAGTTTAAAGGCTTATTTTTGGATTTATTGAAGATATGGTTACGAAGAAGGTTATTTATCACCTATTTAAAGATGAAGTGGAATTATTTGGGTTTGTGTTTTATCATATCTTAAAGTGAGTGTAACACTTTAGAGATAACTTGTTCGTGCTTAGAAACGATGTGACAAAGAATTGACGAATCTAGCAAAGGTGTGTGATCTAACTTATGGTGCTCAATGCTCACATTTGCTATCACTTTGGTTATGTGTCTCATAGAAGATGAGGATAAATTGTCAAGAGATTGCGGTCTCCCTATACATCGGTTTGGGTATACTTTCGAAGTTACGTGGATAGTGCAAGATATAAGACACAAGTTTGGTTTATTCTACTTCAACATCAAGTTGGTAGTACTTAGTTTTCTTCATTAGTAATCATTACATAGAGCTTACAGAATTGAAGATTCAAGAAATGGTTAACATATGGGTTTCAGGGGAAGCTTAATGTTAAAATGTTTAACCATTTATATGCTGCATCGAGGTGAAGGTTTTTACTACTGCTAGTGTAAGTTTCTACTGGTCAAGTTCATTTTTCTTAAGGTGCGTAATGGAGGGCAATTTGGGTCATTGGAATACTTGGATTAGAAATGTAATATTGGTTCGTAGTTGTAAAGATCAAAGTTGCATACTTTAGTATCCTATTTGATATTGACAAAAAGGGGAAGAAGATTTGATGATTTGCAACTTGTAGATTCTTGGTGGAATTGCATAGCTTAAGGGGAAGTTTTCATTCGTATATTAACTTCAGGGGAAGTTCGTTCTTATTTGGTTTTGTCATTATCAACTAGGGGAAGATTGTTGGGAATTATATTTGAGTTGATAAGACAAAACACGAATGAAACAAGATAGAAAAAAGAAGGACCAAAGTTGTTATTATGGGATTCTACAAGATGTAGGAGATAATGAAGATTTGGTCAAAAAGAAGATAAAGATGAATATTAATGAGAAGATAAAAATAAATAATTAATTGATTCTCTCATTAATATCTTTTATTAGTTTTCATGTAAGCCTTGACTCCTTATGCTAGAAAAGGAGGTCCAGGCATATTATTTTAGGTATTCAGAAAAATGTGTGTTCATCATATGAGAGTCGACTAGATACAAAAGTGTGTGTGTACACGTTTGTATAATTAGTGTAGACGTCTATAGTGTTAAGCCTCAAGGATCTTGTGATCCCTGTTACAGTTTATTGATGTAACTGTATTATCTTGATCAAATAATATTGGGGCTGTAGTGAATATTTAGTAAAACCTTGTTGAATATCTTTGTTCTTATTCCGCTTTGTTTTTATAACTTATGAACATTGATATTATCCTAGATAAATGTCTAAACAACCCGAGCTTAAACGATCTAACGATATTTTAGTTTCCACAATTGGTATCAGAGCCAAGGGTCTCTCGATCTAGGATCTACAAGATTTGATGATTTGCAACTTGTAGATTCTTGGTGGAATTGCATAGCTTAAGGGGAAGTTTTTATTCGTATATTAACTTCAAGGGAAGTTCGTGCTTATTTGGTTTTGTCATTATCAACTAGGGGAAGATTGTTGGGAATTATATTTGAGTTGATAAGACAAAACACGAATGAATTAAGATGGAAACAAGAAGGACCAAAGTTGTTATTATGGGATTCTACAAGATGTAGGAGATAATGAAGATTTGGTCAAAAAGAAGATAAAGATGAATATTAAAGAGAAGATAAAGATAAATAAATAATTGATTCTCTCATTAATATCTTTTATTAGTTTCCATGTAAGCCTTAACTTTATGCGGATGCTTTAATTGTGACAGAATTAATGTGTCTAGGTCTTAGGATGATGTAATGCCTAAGTCTTAAAAATGATGCACCGCCTCGAGAGAAAAAATCATTGCACTAAATAAACAAACCAACTTTCTAATCAGATTAATAATGGTTAATAAAGTTTTCTTATATTTGGCTCCACCGCACTTTTATCTTTTGTTTGTTTGCTTGCGTGGGTTAAAGTGTCTTGAATTGATTGAAGTCACCAACCAAACCGTGCTAGTCTCTCAGGCTGAAAACCCCCTTTTTCCCGTTAGAATTAGGATCAGGACTGACATAGGTTTAGAATAAGATAGAATTAACATAGATTAGATAACCAAGATATTAATTAAATTGATAGATTTAACCTCGCTTCAAGTGTTCGACACCCTACTTACTACGAAACTACTACCGATCGGGTACACTGCCTGTTAAAGTGTTGTTTTTGGTTTAGTCGGCAAAATATAAATTTATAACTTGAATCAATAAAATATACACCTCACAACGACACATCAAGTTTTTGAAGCCGCTGCCAGGGAGTGAAAATTAATCTTGATTTTTATCTGATATTTTGGTTTTTAACATTTGATTAGATCTAACCCTTAGGATTAGTGTAATTTAGATCAGTGTATATTCTTGTATTTTTTATAATATTTGTATATGTTTCTTTAATTGTTTGCTTGTATATATTTGTGTTTAATTGTTCGCGTATTTTTAATACACTGTTCTTGTCGATAGCTGAATACGGCGTATCCACTACCATCAGATACGGCGTATCAAACTTTTTGGTCCAATACAACGTATTCATTCAACTGATTAATATGGTGTATCCGCTTCTATTAGATACGGCGTATCGATCATCTGGAACAGAAACATGAATCTTGGTTTTCATACACATTTTTTTCTATCTTTCTTCAGAGCAAATCCTACTGATTGTTTATCCCTTGTTACAGGTAGTGCATGACGAGGAGTTCAACAAATGAACTATTCACACCTTACAAAGAACCTGAACGAGAATTTCGATCATTTAGAAGATACTTCAAGTCACTAAGTCTTGACGAATTAAGATCGTCTGATTTCAATTTATTTTCTGACCAAGAATACTCGAAAGAAGAAGAAGCGGAAGCAATGGCGGAAACCAAGGAGCAATACATGAGCAAGACCCGAACGGACTATGGATCGGGAGTTGCTAGGCCTAAGATTGAGGAAAAATATAGTTTTAAACTGAAACAATTTCTTAAGGAGCTTCGAGAAAACACGTTTAGCGGTTCGGATAATGAAGATGTGAACGAACACATTGAAAAAGTTCTCGAAATTGTTGACTTATTCCACGTTCCTAACATCACTGAGGATCAACGAATGCTCTGAGTCTTCCCTAAATCCTTAACCAGAGCCACGATTCGTTGGCTAAGAAATGAACCAACTGGTTCGATCAAAACTTGAGAAGATCTTAAAACTAAGTTTTTAAACAAATATTGCCCACCTGGTCGAACTGCGAAGAAAATGGAGGAAATCAACAACTTTCAGCAAGAACCTGACGAAACCCTTTATCAAGCATGAGAGCGCTTTAAAGAACTCTTGATGAAGTATCCTCAACACTATTTGACTGAGATGTAGGAGGTAATTTTGTTCCACAATGGGTTGGATGTTCCAACATGACAGATTCTTGACTCAAGAGGTGCCATTCCAACTAAGACAGCTACAGATGTTAAAAAGGACATCCAAGAAATAGTAAAATACTCTCAAAAATGGCATAATGGAACATCTAGAGGAAGTAGTACAGAGACTTCTGACAGACTGGCTGCTATACTAGCACAACTGAATAATCTAGGAAGAAAGATCAAAAAGGTGAATGAAAAAGTTTATGCTGCTCAAGCAGGATGTGAACAATGTAAATGACCCTATTACACCAAAGATTACCCACTAAAAAAAGAAGGTAAAACCCTAGAAGAATCTTACTACACGCAATTTGGTGGACCTTTTCAAGGTGGGGATATAGAGCAACAGCTCCAGGATTTTATCAAAAGAACAATGCAAATCCTTCGTATCAAGAACGAATGCAATCAATAGAAGATACCTTGAGCAAATTTATGGGAGAATCAGTAAAAAGACACGAGGAAAACTCTAACTTGATCAAAGAAATTCGAGCTTCAACGGATGTTTCCATAAGGAACCAATGAGCATCAATTAAAATATTAAAAATATAAATCGGGTAAATGAGCAAGGTACTACAGGAGAGAGGATTTGGAAGCCTACCTAGATTGACTGAAACAAACCCGAGAGATCAAGTCAAGTCAATCTCGACAAATATTGAAGCTGGTTCACACCCGATACGCCATATTAGATCTCCCTAATACGCCGTATCCACTGGACAGAACCGTACATTCATGTACGAGACAAGACAAACGACGATTCTGTTTCCAAGTCGTTTGAATGGTTACTACTGTGATGGAAAGAAGGGATCTTATGGACCACAATTCTCGAAAACTTACTCTAAAGCTTCACAAATCGATGAATCCATACCCTAAAAGGAGAAAGACCCAGGAAGTTTCACTTTGCCTTGCTTTATTAATAATGTTTGCTTCGATAATGCCCTTGTTAACTTAGGAGCTAGCATTAGTGTGTAATGCCTCTATTGACCTACCTTAACTTAGGATTAGGCGAATTAGCTCACACTAAGTTAATAGTAGAATTAGTGGATAGGATAGTGAAATATCTAAAAGGAATTGCTGAAAACGTACTAGTAAGAATTGGTAAATTTACTTTCCCAGTAGACTTTATAATTCTAGATATGCCCGATGACATCAAAGTGCCCTTGATCCTTGGAAGACTATTTTTGTCTACCGCCCGTGCTAAAATTGATGTTTACAAGAGAAAGATTACTTTAAGAG
>BQNB010030263.1:7245-41830 GCA_026074375.1 Tanacetum coccineum
ACTACATTCTTTCAATTCCCTTTGATAATAATAAACGAGTCGTCACACCAAATAGAATTCTTAGAGAACATATTGGGGTCCCATATAGAAATAAGACCACCTGAGAGACCACGAGCCATACTACAAGCATAATCAAAAGCATAGTTACCCCACATAGATTTAATTCGAAATAGCTCAAGACGAGTCATTTTTTATTCTCGAATCCCAAGAAAATGCACATTGTGTTTAAGGCAAAGGTCCTTTATCCACATACGTTTTGCTTTAATAGATAAAAAATACATTTATGTTCAAAAAAATTATTGTGCCTTAAGAAAATGCACTTTTATTTTACCAGGAGAATGAAATGAACGCATCAGATCCTTTCTTAACTTGAAATAGTTACGATGAGTTTTATGGTAGCTATATTTGGTCCACTCGTTCATGAACTACTCTTGTTGAATGCATCACGATGGTCGAATCAGTTACTCTATGTTGGTGATTTTGCATCACCAATATGATTTAAGTGTAATGGATTGACTTAGTTGACCAATGTGTAATCGTGATAAATGTTCAACAAGTCGGGGTTGTACGGAGTGCACACTTGTATGACGCTATTATGATTATCATTCGGGGGCGAAGCCCCCGAATCACGGGGGTCCGGGGGCAGCGCCCCTTGTAGCAGGGTCCAAGGGGCGGCAGCCCCTGGCAGGGTCCAAGGGGCAGAGCCTCTAAAAATTTTATTTGGTATAAAGTGCTATGTTAAAAACGCACTTGAAAATAAAATTCTCGGAATTATGGACTTAATTTTGCCCGTTGATTTATCTGATTCGGTGGTTAAATAACTGCTATGGCAGTTACAACCGAATATTCAGTTTAGTTGGTCATATATTCCTCATCTATCTCTGGTTCGGTTTCATAACATCAAAAAACATATTCTCGATTCTAATATGAGTTTTATCCGATTTAAGATTTCGATAGAACCATCGAAATACTTCAATCTGAAAGTGTTTACACGACTCTCAGATTCACTCTAGGCAATATTCACGAGAGCTTTCAACGGTCTTAGCATAAACTTGATGCGAGCTGTTTATTAAAGTTGGCCGACGAGTAAAGATGAATAACCACGACATTTACCATTATTATTATTATTTTATCTCTGTAAAAAACACAAAATCAGCCTGTATAGACATATGCTTCTCTATCTAAACATGACCATTTGAAGTTATACAACTAAAGTTATTACTCACCATTTCGTAAATATGAAACTAATTTACAAAGTAGTCTCATTCCGGCTGTGTCATGTTGACTTAGACTTCCACACTACAAACTAGTAGGGTCGATTAACTTTGGATTCAGAAAGCATTAGTTATGTAGTTACATGGTGTTATATAATTCATACTTTCGTTCTCGACACATTAAGTAAGAGCGTTAACAAGATGAGGTTTCAACGAATTACAGGAGCTCAAGCTAATTTATCTCGACTTGAGCTTGATAATTTTTCAAGGGTAGCTTGTTCGAGAGCTCATTTAGCTACTCTAGTCGAATGAGCTAATCGATCTAAAGGCTTTTAGGTCCATATTTTACAATTTATTACCTTTTTAGTATCAACTACATTTGAAGTTGTGTCAAGTATATACCATTATCAATATACAACTTTCTTTCTATATTAACCAACCCTCAATAGTTGCCAAGAAGCTAAAAAATAGAGATAGACCAATGGATCATAAGCCCCATTCAGTTGGTCACACAAGTGACCATGTGAATGACTCTTTTAGTTCCGGCCAAATTTAGCTCGAGCAAATCCGATAGTCTCAGCCTGAATTTACTACGAACCGTCGCTTACGAGTCCGCATCTCTGCGTAGCGGCCACGGAAACTTTCCTGAGCCCAAAACCCACTGACGTGGATTTATAAGCCGAATCACTTCGTCCATTGGTCTTGTTGCTGTTCACCGTCAAAAAGAGGTTTATAAATATGAGGATGGTTTTCTTTTATAGCGATGTGGGATACAATTCAGATTAGAAGGATGCTGCCTTCCAAAGAGCAATGCGGAAAGGTGATGAGTTTGATAATAATCTAAACTGGTTATTGCATCAGGATGGGCGAATATGATGAAAGCTGGTACAGACTGGAGGAAAGCATCTAGGCATTATTCGGGAGAGCGTTTCAACAGTCTGAGTATAAACTTGATGAGGGCTGGTTCGTTAGAGTTAGCCAACTAGCAAAGATGAATAACCGCCACCTTTATTAGTATTATTTTAACTTTTTTCTTAAAACGGTAACTAAACGACAGCAAACCTGTGTAGAGATATTTACTTCTCTATCTGAACATGACAGTTGAAGTTATACCACAGCCAAATATATCTCTCCAATTTGTTAATAACCAAACTCATTGAGGTTGATCATATAGAGTTTCTACCCAACATCTTTCATTTGCAAGGTATTTTTGTGAGTAACAAGCACATGTCAGCTTTTAATAAACAATCTTTAGCTTAATTATTGGCAAATCTTTATGTTTCACACTATAACTTATTACTTGTGTTCACATCAGCTACATTTGGACTTATATTATTGTTTCTGAAAGTGCGGTTATTGAAAGTACTAATTCTTCCCTTTACTAAACACTTATCTACGTTAAACAAACGTTTAGTTTGAAAACTAGTAGTACTATTATCTACGATAAACGTTTAGTTTGAAAATATAGGAGTTTATTCATTATTATTCTTATTTCGTTAACTTAATACAAGAGTTGTTTGGAATCAATACAAACTCAACAGAATACAATTCTATTGATTCCATAGCTAAAGCATTCTAATTGTAGTTTTAGTTTTCTTTTCCGGATTCGCGTTTCTTATTTTTTACTGTTTTTCTTTAGTTCTCCACATGATGATCCAAGGTGTCTTTTTTGTGGTTTGGTGGCTTGTGTGGTCTTATCGAAACAAACTTCTATTCGAGGAGAAGAAACCTTCAAAGGCGATTATTTTTGATGATGTTGTTTCTATATCTTTTTATTGGTGTAAGTCTAGATGTAAAGCATCGTTCAGTTGGGATGATTGGCTTAAAAACCCTTCTTTGATTTCTCTGTAATTCTAGCTTCTTGCTAGTTTCTTAATAAAATCCGCTGTTCAAAAAAAAACTGGATCCTTTTCATCGTCATCACTGAGCTTATACTTGAGCTTCCTCTTTTTGCACTTGCTTTGACATACAGCAAAAGATGTGACAGTTAACATCTTCTACATAAGTGTATATTTGACTTGAAATCACGTTTTGTATCCCACATCGGTCAAAGAGTCCATATTTAACCAAATTATATACCTTGGATCATATAATTTGAGCATGTTGAGATGAGTATTGTTGTTGCCAGTGGACATCTCAAGGTAGCTGATTGTATAGCTATGTCAGCTACCTTAAAAAGTCTACTGTTACCTATACGAAATCTTAGCTTTTTTACAATATAATAACACGTTAGTATTTGTGATTTTAGCATAGAAATTTATTAGTTTGTCCCCCTAAAATAAATTGGTATACATTTTGGCCTTTTCTAAAGAAAACAATGATGCTCCGCCATTGCGACATGTGTTATTTTTTTTCCATTTATTATATGTCTATGTTCAAAAAAATTATTGCAATATATTCAATTGCCTTAAGAAAATGCACTTTTATGTTACCTTAAGAAAATGCACTTTTATATTTGGTCCTCTCGTTCTTAACTTGAATGCATCACGATGGTCGAATCAGTTAGTCTAGGCAACCCTCAGTAATTCAAGTATACCATTATCAATATACAAGTTTCTTTCTATATTAACCAACCCTCAGTAATTCTAGTACTAGTAATACCAACTTATATAAAAAGCTGTATATAATTTCTCAACTGAGAAAGGATTGAATAGTTTGCTAAAAAGGAGAAGACCAATGGAACATAAGCCCCGTTCAGTTAATCACACAAGTGACCATGTGAATGACTGTTTCAGTTTCGGCCAAATTTAGCTCGAGCAAATCCAATAGCTCCACACGTGTCTCAGCCTGGACTTGCCACGAGCCTTAACTCGTTTCCGAGTCCACATCTCTGTGTAGAGGCCCGGGGACTTTCCTGAGCCCAAACCCACTAATGGGGATTCATAAGCCCAACCACATCGTCCATTGGTCTTTGATGCTGTTAACCGTCTAAAAGGGGCTTATAAACATGAATATGGTTTTCTTTTATAGCGATGTGGGATAGCAATCAGATTACACAGCCACCCAGATAAACAAACCAAGAAACTAACAGATATGCAGAATGTTCTCGACTCAGATCGTTCAACAACCCACACTTGGAACATACTTATATAGCACATGGAAATGAGGTGAGGTGCCAAACTTTTCCGTCCAATCGAGTATGTGTGTGTGCTCTTGGGGAGCCGCTATTCGGTCTTATAAACGTTAACTTTGATACCCGATTGGCATTGCTAGATCACAAACCATGAAAGGTACACGATAAGTGTGGCGTTCTTTGTCATCTAGTCACTGGTAAAAGCTCTACATTGTGCACACCAGATTTGGACCAGATTATAAGGATGTTCTAAAGCTCACACTTATATATTTGTGAGGATGCATGTTATCAGTGTTGAATATACAACAGTCGCGTAATAGGTTTTAAAAGACTTTCTTCCAAACTCGAATCTGTTTGGTTGTAAATAGAAAAATTACATGAAAATGAAAAAACTGAAAATGACATTGTAACCCAACTTTATGTACAATCTTAAGTTGTTGATGCTGTATAAACAAGAAGTTTCTGTTCAGATTTTGAACTATAATCCAGTTGACAAACAAACTTTTCAGTTCAGTTTTGGTTTTCTCAAACACCCAAACCTGCTTCTAAACATTCATAATTTTCGTATGTATAGATATACGAACCGTTCACAGCAGCAGAAGCTACTAACCACATAATATTCGAAAACATCAAATCCACTACAATCAAATCAAATACAGACACTACTTTGATTTAAACCTTTTATCTACCTTTACTTGCACTTGCACCTTATTGCTGTAAGATGTATGTATACTCCATAGCATATCGGCAGGCAGTAGTTGGGAAACTTCTCTGCGATCAAGAACCTGTTAATCCACATGCCACATTAGAGGTCTTTAAAGAGGTGTTCCAAATATTAATGAATATTCTATGAAGATCATCATTCAGCAGGTGTTACACAATAGCCTGCATAAAATATATAAATTAATGATTCTTAAACACACCCACAGATTTAACTGTCCAATTTTGAATGTAAGCTTTTAAGGGGGGAGGAAGATATCATGTCTTCACAGTGTCATTGTGTTGCTTTACCCGACACAAGGATAAAACCGAACTTAATAAAAACCTCAGTCTCAGTAGAGGAGGGGTCTTAATGTGCAGGCGTGCAGCATCCTGGTTATGAGCAACTTCAAGAGGGTGATTAATGTCATCACACTCGATAACTTTGATATTCAAACATCCGGATGCAACTTTAAGTAGCACCTAATTAGTGATCTTAGCTACCGTATTACCAATGAGCTAATCAAAATTCCATATGATGCATACAAATATATAAAAATATTCTTGGGTGTAAACATGTGTAGTACAGGAAACAGATAACGATGGAAAACTTATAAGAATATGATTACCCTTTTGAAGTTGAGAGGATACACATTATTCATACTACGATAGCCTCTTAACGTTCCCCCTATGTTTCTTGAAGATCTCCATAATAGCTTCATTATATGCAGACTCTTTTTTATCTTCAGAATCTTTCAAATTAAGGTCGAGAAAACGATCAAAATTATCATCCGGGAGATCATCCCTCTCCACTAACAATAAAAATACCCCTCTCATGACGTACCCCGAAACTGGCAATTCCAAGAATGGAACGTAACCCACACTCGCACGAGGACGATCTATCCTATTCAGCGTAGTCTCAGAGAGTGAATTTAGCCATTTCCTCAGTTCAGCAATTTTTCTAACACCACTAACAGAGATCCTCCCTCTTTTATTTGTATCGTCAACCGAAACATCTTCCAACAATGGAAAATTACTGATGTAATCCATCAACATCCAACGCCTCAAAACCGCATCCTGAAAACAATCCATTCCAATGTCCCATTTCTTTCTACTTAACACCATATCTTCTCGTTCTTCATCATCATGAACATTTCCATTAGCATATACTCCCTTTGTATCGAAAATTGAATTTGGTGACAGAAATACATATGAATCAATTCTGTTAACAAAGCTCATCTTCCACTTGAACAAACAACGATTGTCAACATCTTTAAGTGAAGAAGGGACCTCGACACGTAGAGACTTGAGTCTTGTAAAACGGTGCAAAGACTTAATCGCAGACAAAAAGGACTCCGATTGATAAAAACTAACAGGATCAACAGATGTTAAAGACGGACTCACAGGAAGCCTAATAGGGGTGAATAAGGTACTAAAAATAAGGTGAATGGGTTTTAACACAATGTGGTTTATCAATGACCAGAAACGACTTTTAGGAAGTGTGGGGTCCGATGTGTTTGAATCAAATCTAGAACGGTCTACAGGAAGAACATTGTAAGAAATGGTATCGACTTGATTGACAATCTGGTTAAAACGAGGGGAAACAAGTTTGCAAACGCATAAAGTTTTAAAATCGAATAATTTGCTTAGAATTTGAAGAACGATCTCATCTGGTAAATGACTAAAAGAGGAACAATCACCAGATTCATCAGCTGTAGTTTTAGTAAACTGGAACATTGTGTAGCGTCACCTGCATCAAAACAATGTTAGAATCAATAGATACTAACTAACGAATATATATTGAACTCTAAATCAGCAAATAACTAGATGCTAAAATGACTAGTATATGTTCAAGTAGCAATAGTAAAATGATCAGTTAAAAGGCACATTACCAAACACCCCAACAAACATAAACAGATCATATGTCATTTCTATAAATCACGTGTATAGATTAAGAAGACTTAGGTATAGACTCATGTTATCTTCACATTCACGTGTAAGCTTTCAATGGTTGAGGCACACGACTTGTTGTGTTCACAGTCAATTATATTCACTCGACGTAGGAATACAAACTTTATATATATTTAGTTGCAATGGAGGATGGTCTCACACCAGGAAGCCGTAATATGACTCATCTTCAACTAATTTGGCTATAATTGCAATCGGAAAAAATTACTGATTCTAAGTTTAGTTAAAACTACATCACCCTCATCCAACATCTATGCTTATACAACCTTCTCTTATTTTTTTTTAAATAGCTTTCCTTTGCACTACAATTCAGTTGCCGTTCAACAGTTTCACAGTGTGAACCACTACAGCAAACTAACTCTAAGTGTGCACATTTTTGTTAATACTTCACAGCTGAAAATGTAAGATCATAAAATATCAGTGTTCATATTGAATTTATAATTGGTTCTAACAAAATAAATGTAGCTAGCCAGCCCTCGCCTAAGGGGGTGTTTCTTTAAGCTCATTTTTCCGACTTATAGGCTTACACTTCTGATAAGCTAATAAGCTCAATTATTTGGGCTCATGAGCTTATGAAGTTAAATAAGCCATAAGCTCATAAGCCCTAAAATTTGAGCTTATACAATAATAAGCCCATAAACCAGAAACGATAATCTTAAACAAACCCTCTAAGCAAATAATTCCAACAAAGGAAAATCAAATAACAGTAATCCAATACATGATCTTACGCCTCACCATCGTATCGATAATACTTTAAAACCTCATTTGTTCCTACTTTCCATTCCGGTTATCATATAATTCCTTTGTATCGAAACTAGATCATCAATAGATACCGTTACATTAACTAAACAGTTTAATACTAGTTCATCCATCTGTCTAGCATCATTCATACATGATCCACTACAAATTCGACAACACACTTCTTCAATCTGACTAATTAACACAAATGTGTGAATTCCGAACTCTACGCAATCTTACGCCTCCCCATCGTACCGATCACGCATTAAAAAAAAAAAAAAAAAAAAACTCCTTTTTCATAATCACTATTTCATTTAACATATAATTTCATTCCATCAATATATAGTTATATACCTTCTCATCCACTAACACAGTTTTATAAAGAATTAGCGTCATCCATACATGATCCACTACTAATTCAATAACAAATTTGTTCCATCAAACTAATTACAACATATTTTGCTTAATTAACACTATTTTAATATTTAATTTCAGATGATATAAAAATAAGCATAGATAGATTGATTGATTATGAAATAATCGAATTGTTTACCGGAAAATGAAGGAGATAAAGTGACTGCGGCTATACGTTACGATTGATGATGATTTTTTTTTTGTAAAATTGTTTTTCGATGGAAATAGTTCCGTGATTTAGGTGAATAATTAAGTTTCTATTTTTCATAACACGTCCCTCTAGTTTATTCTTACAACTCGGTTTCGGTCTAGTTCGGTCTTACGTACAACCGACCATTTAGTAACGCTCTAGCATTGACAGCGACACGTCAACATAATTGATAACATATCATATTGGTACAAAATTCAGATACACGTCTGTTATATTCCTGTTTTAAAAAGGAAGTGATGCTATGATACAAAAATAGCCATGTTTATTATTATTAAAAGAAATTACTTTTATGAGTCTGTATTTAAGTTACTTTATTGATTTTAGATGCTCATATGAACAATTTCTAAATGAACAACTTGTTTATAAAGTCATATTAAAGCAGATCATACAACAAAAGTTAACGAGTACGAATATAAAAATCATAAAGTAGCGTATAGTATTATTATTTTTTCAGTATGGATTAGTGTCTCAAACCAACTTGGCTCAAAAATGTGATGTGAATCGCATTCAAACTTGTGGCTCGTTATTTCGACTTAACAGTAATGAAAATGGAGTCGTCTAGCTATACTAAAAACTAAAAAAAAAATGGACTCGGGTTAAACCCAACACATACCCATGTTTGTTGGTATGATTGGATGGAGTATGGTTGCGTAAATAACCACCGCCAAGGTAGCCTAGGTCTCAAGTTCAAATTTTATTTGGTATAGAGGTCTTAAGTTCAAACCTCACTAGTACACATCTTGTAGGTGGCCAGAAAATGATCACCTGTGTTCAACTTACCCGTGATTATATTCAACTTACCGATCTAAAGTTGAATGTGTAGAATTTGCATTATTTAACTTTTTTTTTTCTTTTGAATTTCAATTTGTATGTATCAAAGAATTCATAGTATCATTCATCGAGGCGTCGAGCTAGATTTGTGAAGGCAAAGTGAGTAATGACAATGTACACTCACATTTCTAACAATATACCGCTATATTTCAAGCAAAATATAGATAGTTACCAGATAAATGTATATGTTGCATAATAATGATTTTGTGAAAATTACTCTTAATTGGGTCGCACATATATATGATCCAGTTAGACATCTTAAAAGTGACAATAAGGTGTTGTTTGTTTCATTAAAATATTTTGAATATGTTGTTTTACACTCATCTAGTCATTTTATGAAATTATTAAAGATGATGACCTGATTTTTCGGTTTGCTAAAAAATGGTGTGATGAGACTGATACATTGAAATTGGGAGATTTGTCCTTAACTGAATAATTTGGTTTGTTTTTTGATATTGTTATTGATTTAGGACAGTTGGTAGTTGTGGAAACTGAAAATTACAAGGATAACGATGACAACTGGTGTGGAAATCGTGTGGAAATCGAAGTTATATAAAAACAAGGTGAAACCGAAGACACGTACTAGTTGTCGAAATAGCAAGGATGATGATGACACTTGGTGTTTGGGGTTTTAATGATGGTCACACCCAAAAATAAATGTAAACTTGGAATAAATGCAGAGAGGTAAGAAGACAAGGGTGTTTTAGTCAATTCGCACCCAAAGTTAGCGAGATTATTCACAATTTGAATGTATTTTAACCATTCTGGTAATTGATGAGGTTTTTACGTATTTTGGCCATTTTCAGCAAATAAGTTGCGTACTTTTAGCTTTCACCCTAACAAAAATCCTAACTTTGGTATATTATCCCAGATTCCAAACAAACCACAAAAACAAAACTTTAGCGGTAATCCAAGACAATTGAGATCATTTGACCAAGAATCAGATTTATAGCCAGAGCCTTAACCTGCAATGGTAATGCAATCGAACTCAAAATAACACCCACGTCACAGGAAACACTAACCCTAAACGCTCTAAACCATCAAACTTTAACTTCTGCATGTACATATATATAAGGACCGTTCACAGCGGAAACTACTAACAACATAATATCCAGCTACAATTAACATAAAAATGCAAAGGAAAAACTAATACTGCTACTACCTTTGACTTAAGACTTGTCTCTACCTCTACTTGCACCTTCTTGTCATGAGAATAATGGCAGTTGGGACGCTTTGCTCTGCACTGAAGAACCTGTCATTATCTTGTCGTATAAATTCAGTTAAAAAAGGTGTTCCAACATTATAAATATTTTCTATTAAGCACCCGGATATATTTAATGGAACACAAAGTTAAGCCATATAACTTGAGAAGTACCAAAGTTTATTAGTCAGAGACATAACAGCATCAATCTATGAGCTAACTTTGTCTTACGTAATCTTAAGCTGCCGCCTAATTAGAGGAACACGCTATTAAATCTTAGAGGTCCATACATTTATTTGCAGTGGAGGAGGATCCTTATCTTGTTATCTGATTGATGAGTCACTTAAGAAGTGTTGATGAACATCAATCACCGTCTAAGAAATAAGTTATTTATGATTTAATTAATTTGACTTTTAAACTTAACATATAATCTGTAAGCGATCAGAAGTTGTTCATAATGATGTTTGTTTGCTTATTTCAACTGCATAGAAACAGAGAGCATATATGCATATGCATTCACACCAAATCAATCGTTGTGAATGCAGTTTTTTTATAAAAGATCTCGCTTATTGCCTCACTAATGCACAGGTAGATGTTAACCGCCCTGACGCAGCTTCAAGTAGCAACTTACTAGGTGGTACAAATCACACAAGCCAAATAAGGTTTACAATATTAACTGAAGACCAGTTTCTATCTCCTTAGTCTTATAGTAGATTCAATTTGCTGACAAAAATAAACAAAGTAACGATATCAACAAAAAGAAGTATATTTCACATGTTAATATAACCTAATAATGACCACCTAATCCCACTTAACCACCTAATTCCTTCAATGATTTTTAATAGGATAATCTAAATGCGACATCAAATTATCATTACACACACAGCCAACCAAATGCATATACCTGCAACATACAGATCCTAATAATAAACACACTTTAGTACGAGTGAAGACGTTGACGCCCTATTTGAACCAGCAGTAACAATGCCTTATCTTCCCTATGCGGCAACAATCGTTATAAACACACATTAGTGGTTTGACAACAAGCATGCTATCTTTCCTGTGCATTTTATGTTTGCTCAATAAGCTACCAAGACACCAATAATACAGATATGTAGAACATTAATCAAGTAAGCATTATAATAAACCACTTAGATTAAGAGGATGATTACCATTTCATAGTTCATAGCCTCTCCATCCGGACCCTATGTTTCTTGAAAATCTCCATCACAGCTTCCCTGTATGCAGCCTCCTCGTTATCTTCAAAAACGTAGTCATCATCGTAATTGTTCATACAATTATCGTCATGATCATCACTCTTCATAAAACTATCATTTTTATCATTCCCGAGATTATACCTCTCTAGTAAGATTAGAGTAACCCCTTTCATGACGTACCCTGAAACAGGCAACTCCAAGAAAGGGACGTAACAGCGACTCAGTTGACAATGACATTCTATCTCCTTTTTAAGAGATTCAGGAGGTGAACTTAGCCAGTTCCTCAGCTCAACAATATTTTCACCTCTATGAGACACCCTCCCCCTTTTACCACTATCTGTAATAGAAACCTTTTCCAACAATGGAAAAGTATCAATAGTAGCCAACAATATCTTACGCCTAAATAGAGCATTCATCAAACAATGAAGTGCAATGCAACGTTTTTGCGCCGCTAAGACTAAATCATCTTCTTCATCCTGGACATTTTCCTTTGTATCACAAACTGAATTTGGTGAAAGAAATACAAATGAATCGATTTTTTCACCTAACATGAACTTCCACTTGAAAAAGTATTTATTATAAGCATCACTAAGGGAAGGAGGAACCTCAATATGTAAAGACTTGAGACCTTGAAACCTGAGTAAAGACTTAAAACCAGACAGAAAGGGATCACTAGATTCGTTCAAGGTATTGGAATTGAAACTGGGATTTTCTATGAGAGGGACAGTTAAAAATATGGTGTCGACATGAAGGACAATCTGGTTGAATCGTTTGCAGACGAGTTTGCAAAAGCATAGGGTTTTGAAATCAATTAATTTGCGTAAAATTAGAAGAACTAACTCGTCTGGTAAATGACTGAATAAAGAACAATCACCAGATTCGTCACGTTCATTTTTCATAGATGAGAGCATTGTGCAGCCTCACCTGCATCAAAACAGATGTTAGGAAGTTTATACAGTATTTGGTATATTTCTCCTACTTAAATTTGCATTTACAAAGAATAAAACATAATCTCATGAGAATCGTTATGATACATACTGTCGCACTGACTAAATTATTACTATTGACCCATAAATCAACAAATAACCAAAAACAGAACTTGTTAATCAGTTACAAAGCACAATACCATACACCCCAACCATTCAACAAAGATAGTTTGAAACACGATTTTAATGTATCTGTATCCAAATAAGAAATTGATTTTGGCCTCCATAAAAAATAAATGATTAAAACATCAATATAACTATATCACTACTAAGTTGAAAGATACATTAACGAATACGGAGTAAATGTTTACAAATAATAGTACACGGCCAGCAAAAAACGTTCATTTAACATCGCATATGTGGAGCTGTGGTAAAGGTGGGAATCCTAACTCCTAAGGTTAGTAAAGTGCTGCTCATATTTGAAATACACTATTACACATCAAACACGAGTGTATCAGCTAAATAACACGTGGCATGTGGATTTAATGGTTTTTCTACTAAGTAACATATCACCTAAACAACACGTGCCACACGTCTCATTCCTTAAACATACATAACTAATATAGAGAGTATATATGTGTTTTGACATTCCGCTATAAGTAGCCCATAATTTGTTTATGCAAAAAAAAAGGGACAAATTGCCGAAAAAGGTAAAACATAAGATGCAAAATTTGTGAATAAGGGGAGCCTGATAATTTCTCACTCCTGAAAAGGATTGAGAAATCTAATTTTTGACAAAAAGGGAAATATCATAATTAGTTTGTGACGTTTTAGGGTATACATAGTTACATACTTGATACGGAGTTTTTAATTCGCTGCTTGTTAGTTGGATATTATACGTGTATAAAACAATTAGGACGTGACATATTGCAACATAAAAAGTTCACGTTATTTACATGGGGACATTTGATAAAAGATGCTTCAAAATACCCACGTAAGTTTATGTAAGATACGCAATAGACGTAATATACATGTTAATATAGAATACGTAATATACATAGGGAAATTTGAAAGTTGAATATATCCTTCTAAAATAGGCGTATCAATGCCGTGTCCTCATATAAAAAGTCGACAACATCCCTGCAATAGTTTCTACTGTAAGATAGTTGTTCGATATCCTGGATTTTCAGTTTTGGTTTTTATCGAGTCCTGCAAAATCGATACCTTCTTAAGGAGATGGTCCTGGAAACGAGTATCTTCTTCAAAACCCCCATAATTTTATGACACGCCGACAAAACTAAAAAGTAACGGGGTAAAAATCCTGTATCAAGTTAATATACAGCTAAAAGGTAACAAACTAATTATATTCCCCTTTTTGTCAAAATTTTGATTTCTCAATCCTTTTTAGGAGTGAGAAATTACGAGGTTCCCCATATTGGCAAATTTTGCATCTTGCGATACGTTTCTCGGCAATTTGCCCAAAAAAACTATTCCTGGTTTTTCTATTTAAAATGTTCATGTGTACTCATCTAACTTAAAACATGTATTCATACAAATGCAAGGTTGACTACAAAAAGAGAATACATATATTTTCTCACATATGACACGCTCTTAAACACATTATAATTCATAATTATAATATCCAATATTGTCTATCTTATACATGAACACACCTAATACTATTCTCGAAAAGGTTTAAACCCGTGCACCCCTCCAACCGACCCTTCCCTAAGGATCTAGCCGAGGAAACTAGCACTTGTTCCAATGACCTTTAGTCAGGATTAGGGGGTGTTTGTTTCGGCTTATATAGCCGGCTTATGGCTTATTTGAGTTTAAGCTTATGTTTCATAAGCCCAAACTCGAATAAGCCATAAGCCGGCTATATGTGGGGTTATTAGCTTATTTGATTTCGACTTATATTTCATAAGCCCCAAATTTCCGGCTTGTTTTGAGACTAATGGGCTTATATAAGCTTGTTAAAGCTCATATGAGCCCTTAAGTATGAAAATAAGCTGGAAAATTGGGGCTTATGAAATATAAGCCGAAGTCAAATAAGCACAAACATTTATAATTTCACATACAGAGCACAAAGATTCCAAAAAAAACAAAACCCTCAAAATTCAACATATGATGGTGTCTAGGTCTTCAACTACTAATACAAAATTTAACATCAATCCAACATAAATGTTTTACTAGTAAGTATCATTAAATAATTATCAACCATAACAACAACAACAAACATTAACAAATAAATTAAAATGGTTACCTGAGAAAAACTGTGACTCACTAGTTAGTCTCCATCTCCCTGTACTTTTTCTATGCAGCTCCACACAATGAGACCAGAACTAGACTTTTATGTAGTGGGTCAAACAGAATTTGGGCCTTTTTGATTCCACTGAACCTTCGTTTTGGACTTCGGATTGTTTGGTTTGAACCGATTCGTTTAGATGATAGTGTGATACAACTAATTTTTATTTGTTTTTGTGAATGAAACGTGTGAGAACGTGCCCGCGCGTTGCGGCGGGGTTGATTTGTAGCTGTCGCATGTATTTTATTTGATTGAGAATTTTTTTGGCTAACCATGGTTTCCGATCATTTGGCGGACTAATTTACGGGGTTTGACTAACCATTTGTCGTTGGGTCGAATATTGCGCACTTAACTCTATTTATGTACCGGTCATTTTTGTGTTGCTCAAGTTATCACAATATTAACAATAGGTACCAAATTGTAGTCCACTATAAACTCTAGGTGTCTAAATTATAAATATTTTTATTTATTACATGTACATGAAAAAGAAATAATAATAAACAAAAAAAGGTGACGTTTAAAATGTTGGGGAAAAAACATTGACCTTTTGGGCAAATGATTTTGGGATAGTGTTAAAGGTTGGGCAAAACAAAGTTGATTTTGGGCTGAACTGAAGCCCACCCAATTATTGCAGTTTTTGGCACTGTTTCACTTGGCACTGTTTCACGAGGATTAGTATATAGTACAATTTGTAACTGCGTAGCCATTTTTAAAATTTTGTACGATTTGCTTTAGGCTTAACGTAATAGAATTTTCATAATTGTTCTCTTTTTACCGTTTTCTCATTGATTTTAGAGCCTCGGACGCTGTCGGTGTTATCCGACGGTGTTATAGCAAAAAATATTGTCACTTCAGTTTTTTTCTTTATAGCTCACAACCTATAACTTAACCTATAAGACTAGTGGTACTTCAACCGAACCATTTGGTCGATCTCCACATGACCCGACCAAACACCCCATTACGTAGCATGTCAACCGACCAAACCCACCCCAACCTTTTGATTTATTTGGTCCGGTCACATACCAAACAAATTGAAGAGTTGTGTGTGTGTGTTTTATTTTAATTAATTTTTGTGTGGTCTCCTTACTACGAGCGTTTCGTCTGCGTTTGATCTAAGAGAGAGAAAACTGAGTTGGCGCTGATGTGACGAGGTTTATTCGGTCACTGGTCGGGTGGGATTACTCAGTCTAAACACTCTTCATCATGACTCATGCTATAAGACATTTTCGAACCCTACACTTTCTAAAATAAAACAAGAAAAAAAAGGAAAAAAGCCTTATGGCTTGGATAGTGAATTTAGCGCCGAGCCCTATAACTTAACTTCTGGTATGGTCTTGTCCCATAAAACGACGCCATAAAGCTATGACACACCTCATAGCGGGGTCCTCTTACCATTGATATTGTTATGTGTCATCGTCTCTTTTTATATTAATGTAACTACAAACTGACTTGTATATTGGTACAAACTCATAAACATGAGATGTCTTTGACGCCCAGTCTCGTGGTACGGACGTCCGAGTGTTTGAACTAGTGCCTGTCAGGAACTATAAGGCTTCCTTTCGCCTGTCCCCATATTGTAGACGTTGGCGACATTCTGCCTCTTGAAGGGTTGTTGCTGGTGATCATGGTTGTTCCTGGATGAATAATGTATAGATGAGATTTTAACACAAGAGAGGTATATAGTACAACATAACACATCCATTTCATTCATAACTTTGAAAATTTTTCATGAAATAGTTGTCTGAGTACACCCCTAATACTTAACATGCTTGTACAATGTGTTAGCAGGATAAAATAACATAAATCACTAGATGTGGCTGTCAGCATCTCCAGAAGCATCCTGGTGATCTGGAATCCTAGCCTCTGGTCCTGGCTGTCTAGCTCTCCTCTGCTGCTCTCGCAGTGATAACAACTCGGCCTGCATGTCGCTCATCTCTCGCCTTATGTCTCTAATGACTTGGAGAGTCTCTACCATCTGTGTCTGACGTCTACGGTCAGTCTCTCAAAGCGCTGCTGACTCAGCCTGCTGCATCTGAAAGCGAGTCTCCTATACCTGATGATGTATCTAAATGAGAGTACTCTGCAGCTGTAGCTGTGTCTGATGTGCCTGGAGATGGGTCTCGTGTGCATACACATGATCACGATGGGTCTGAAGCTCCTGATGAGTCACCTGACTCAATCCTATTGAGTGAGCCCAAGCCTCTCGGGAAGCATAGGCCTCCTCCTCCACCATCCACACTGTCTCTTAGAGAGTCATCCTATCCCCCATAAGCAAATCGACCCGCTGCGAGTCCATATCGACTCGATGTGATATACGAGACCTACAATCCTGAGCATCCTCTAGTAAAGCATACAAGTCTTGTGTATCACGCTCATGGAGCTCAGCAAGCTCTGTGACCCTAGTATTGACCTCTCCTACGGTCATAGGTGCTATCTCAGGAACTACCTCTGCCGGATCTACCCAAGTATCCCTAATACCGTACCCGACATCCCTAATCCCCTGTCGCCTCTCTTCAGCATCTACCGTGCTGACAAACCCATAATCTATCCCCCGACCTCTGGTAGGTCTAGCAGTAGAACTCTCTCCAATCTCATATCGGGAGCCTAGAGTGGACAAACACAACCTCTTGCGGGGAGGCTGCTCAGACTCGAGAATATCATCCATACGGTCAACAGGTGGTGGTATGTATAGAGATGATGGTAGTGGTGGTAGTGAAGGTGATGGTAATGCGGCAGTAACTGCATCAATGAGAGCCTGAGTAGATGCTATCCTGAGTGCCTGGATTTGGGTTGGACACCCAGATGATTGTAGTAATGGTGATGGCATAGGTAGTGGTGATAAATGTGCAGGTGGGGCTGTGCACCTAGCAAGGCGCTCTCCTACAGAGGGCGGTGATAGTGAGATAGGTGGTGATGGTGATAGAGTAGTCATGGCCAGAAGTCTCTCAACCTCTGCCTCTGGTGGAAGGGATATAGAAGTCTGAGGCCGGACGGTAATCCTAGCCCAAATAGTAATGTCAGTGGAGGGTGGTGGTATAACAGGCTATGTTCCCTCAGGTGGGAAAACAGGCTCATAAACAGGTGCAACAATAGTAGAGTCGGCCGGAGCTAAGTGCTCCTCCTCCTCCTCATCAGCGTCATCCCCAGATGAATCGCCGTCATCATCATCTCCATCATCTCCCCCCTTCCATAGGATAGTCAACCGGACCATCCTCTGTCTCATAATCCTCGTACTCCTCTGGATCCTCCTTGGGATCCGACTCAGTAACATATCCAGGTGACTCAGCAGTGGGTGAATCAACAGGAGGTAATGGCTGCTCCTCAGCTGGGAACTCATGGTCATCCTCCAATGGTATATACTCAGGGTATATAGGCTCTGGCACGTAGTCAGGATCATGTGCCTGTACGAACATAGGCTCACGCTCATCCTCGTCCTGAGGAACTGGCGGTGTTTGTGGATCCTCTGGGCCTGGTATGTAATCCGGTGATGGTGGGGCTACTGGCTGTATCGGGAGTCCGTCGTATCCTAATTCGATGACCCGTGGAATACCTCCCTCAGATACCTCCTCATCGTCGGCTCCCCAGAAGGCTATGCCGGGCTAGGAGTCAGTGTAAACGGAAGTGTAGGTAACCGCAGATGTCGCGGGAGACATGACTACTACAAAAAGCAAAAATAACTTATATAAGTATTACTTATAGGAAAGATCGGTATGATATGTCTGTAAGCTTTAACTATAAAAGTCTTATATTAATATACGTAATATCATTTATATACACGTATATCAATTATGTAAGCACTTAGTACCCTACTAATGCTAAAACAATGCATGTCATGTAAGCATATATGTGCTAGATGTAAACAAGTAATGCATGTATGTCCCTCGCAAATCCCATTTGTGAAAATAGTGTTTGAAAATGGTTATAGTCCAGACAAAACTTTTGACTTGGTTCTCTATAACCTTGGCTCTGATACCAATCTGTAACACCCCACAAATCTGGTATGCAGCGAATGTTGAATAACCGAGGGCGTTACTGATCATAGATCAATAGCACAAATACGAGAACGTCCACTAACATGTCATATTAACCAAAGATACATTGATTATACAAAATAACTTGTTCATTACATAAGCCCTCATGGCTTTCAAATTGTTCGAATCAATATAAGTGAAAGATTTCGGTTCAAAACAAATGTTCCCAAAATGTAAAACGCCTAAAACTTTAGTACTTCATGACTCTTCTCAAAGATTGACCCCCCAATGTATCTGAGAACCACGTGCCTTATTGACTTGAGAAAACATGCTAAAAATATCAACATAATATTGGTGAATTCTAGTTTATGAAAATCAATAATAGGACCGCAAATATCTAAGGTATGATTAAGCAACAAATGCCAAACATCATATAAAATGTGAAATTAATGTATTCCTAAGCTCATGACACTGAAGCTCGACATGTAAGAAAGGCAATATATTTCCAATGAAGTGCCCGAGAATGATGTTACTAAACCCCCAACATCCCAAATCTTACATGGAATAACTTCGAACCCAGTGATAGCGTAATCAACCGAACGGGATGACAATCCCAAAAGATCTATTTAAAAATTCCACAGCTCACAATCCATGTAATATGACAGTCATTATAAAGTGGCACAGTGGTTATCGCTACATAGGCAAACACGTAATCATTGTATAAATGGTACACTTGCGTCCAATTTTGTAACACAATCATGTTTCTTCTCACCCCAGAGATGTAAAGCATTTAAGAAATGTAAAAAAAACATGGGTCTATGAACTCACCTTAGTAATAGTCCTCTGAAAAAGATAATAGATATCCAAGTAAGAATTCACACCGTCAAATACCTAAGTAAATACATGTCAGACTCTTAGGTCTACAAATTTTAGCTAAGACTCCAATGTAAAAACTATAATAAATTGCTAGTTTTTATATAACTGTTACACTTTGTGTGGTGGTATACTGTTTACATGTATTTGAAATGTTGATGGCTCTTGAAAGGTATACGATTTAACCACGTTCAGTATAAAAATAAATGTTATTAATAAATATTCGTATTTATTAAATCGTAGGTTTACTTGTATAATATCCGAATAAAAATGTGTCAGATTGCGCTGAGTGTTTTAAAAAATAACCTTTGTTAATAAATTACCCTTGAGTTTATAATTAAAGAAACAAAACAGCCCCCTTTAGTTTAGAAAATGTAACATTTACACTTTTAGACCCCTAAGTCTCCAAAATTACACATTTTAGTCCTCTAAAATTTTACAATGTGCACTTTAGGCCATTAAAGTTTGAAACAGAACCCCTTAATTCCAGAATGACAGAACAGTCCATTTTAAATTACTAAAAAAGTGAATTGGGCCATTTTAAAAACCCTCAGTTTCTAAATCAAACACATTTTTAGGTCCCTGTAACATGTAAAAATCCGTATTTTAACCTCCAAATAAGTTTCAAACAAGTCGAAATTAGATTTCATTAAGCTCCAAGAAGGCCATATAAGCTGTCCCAACATAAAAATAACTCGGAGATCTTATATTGGCTTAAATGGACCCTTATATTGGGCCCGTTTAAGGGCCAATAAGCCGTTTAGGATGTCGCGACTAATTTTAAAAAAGCACTAAAGCACTTGTTTAAGCTTATTAAGCTACCACAACGCAGTTATGAGCTAATAAAAAAGCTCGTATGTACTTATTTTGAGCTTATTGGTGCTCTTGGCCCAACACCTTACTAAAAGTTAGTACCAAGGTCCATTAAGGTTTTCTTAGTGATTCCAACTTATTTTTTTCTTAAATAGCTTATTAGGGTCTGATTAAGTTGTCGTATCCATGGGGCTTATTCAATAAGCAATTTAGCTAGTAACTAAGCTTATTAGGTTCGATATAAGCCCGATAGGGTTTTAAAGGTTTGGGGCTAGATACCTTTGGGTCCGTTAGCTTGTCTAAGGTTATGGAGGAAACTATGGGAGCTATTTAATGCTCACAATTAATCAGTCCTAGCTTGAGTTTGTGGCTTATGGGCCTTGTGGCTTACGAAAATGGGTCATGAAGCTCATTTAAGATTCGTTTGGTTTTTAAAGGGTATAAGGGCCTATATAAGTTTTCAATAAGTTCATAGGACTATAATGAAATAATCTCGTAGCGTTTCTAATAATCTTCGGCCCCCCGGGTTAGTTTTATTGTGGCCGCTTGGTTTTGTTTCATGGCTCTTGGACTAATTCGGTTCGGACCCATTAGTGGGTTAGTTAAGGTAGTCCTTGTTATGTTTCAAGTCTTATAAGCCTTCTAGTCTAACAATAAGCTCAAATGAGCTTATAATAAGCTACGGGTCCCACCCTTTTGGGCTGTGTTGGGCCGGTTGGGCCCAATCCGTGAGTACGTTATTATTACAACATAGCCCATTGGGCTCGTTACGTCTTTTAAAGTCAACATGTAGGATTTTGAAATAACTAAAAGCCCTTCGACTTAAGTCGTGAATTAACTTATGTACACGTCGCTTATACATGCAAGCGTTTAGACTGCATGTATATGTTCCCAAGCCCATCGTGTCAGAGTTCATAATGCAATTTATGTAGGAATTATAAAATTTCGCCGCGTGTGGGATAAATGGTTTACTGTTGAAGTTCATAATCATGTCTAACATACATGTTTATGACTTTTCTTAGTCATTTACTCATTTTTGTTATTATTCCTTACCGTTTCCATCCCACATAATATTAGTACGTGTAAAAACCCTTCATTTATACGCACGTTTCGAAGTTACAATAACACGAGCAAATGTGTTAACCGTGTCCCTACGTAGTAGTAACGAGACCTATAGGACTAGAAAATAAAGGAAGACATGCATTGATATGATTTGTACATAGATTAAATGTAACATTACAAAAGGTCCTAAGACTTGTGTTCGAGAGTGCGCAATCTAAGTGAACAATCACGTATGCGATACACTCACCCAAAAGATAACAATTAAAGCTCCAAGCTTAGGTACAACCAACCCTTAGCTTATAAATTATCTTGGCCTAGTAATTTATACCTTTGAATTGTGTTTTTCCTTGTTCGAGTAATAGGTAAATGGGTAAGTATGTGTGCGGTTCAAAAGATCCCGACGCAAAGAGAGTTTATGTATTTAAGTTTTTTTGTGATTGTAAGAGTGTAATATGGTGAGACTAAGGTGAGTATTTATAGGCATATGAAGCTAGTTACGTTACCTGTCCTAGTGCCCTAAACCAACCAACCGGGCCCTTAACTTAAGGTGGTTTTTTGTAGTTTTTAGTTAGTCCACACATTGTATTTAGCTAAACAACTAAGGTAAAAACTCTTAATTACTCAATGTAGTACAAGATTTTCTAGTGAATTAGAAATCTTACAGATTTTGTTGTTGATTGTTGATGCCTAGCCAGCTAAATCCAAAGGAAAGAGAGGTCAAATATGTAATTAACCATTGTGATAAATGGATTTGTGGGATGACATTGGAGGACTAATATAAATTAGTGGAATTAGTACGATGTAACGCCCCTCTCTGAGAAGAGGTGCCGAAACATCAATAATCCATGGTTCCATATCAAAGCACAAATAAAGGCATACAAACCTACAAGCGGGAAACCGGAATCAAACATCGGTCCCCTTCATAAAATGACTGTACATAAATGAAAAGAAAGTAATCTAAAGGTAACTCTCATCCTAAGCTTAACTCTTTTGCCCAAAATCCCATCGCCAAGTACCTGCCGTAAAGAAACATTAAAAGAAATACGGCTTGAGCACAAAGCTCAGTGAACGGAAAAATTAAAACAGAAAGATATAGTAATAAATCATGAATAAAATAAACATGAAGCAAGCGGAATAAGAATCGTCAGTGTCCCGTGAGAGAATCTATAAGATAAAGTCATGAGAAAAATTAACTAGGAAATACGGTGATTAACATGGGTACAAGATGTACGTGTGATAACATATTGTTGTGGAGAAACTGAAGGGTAAGTCATGGGGAAAACTGTGGAACAATGCAAAGCATTGATAAAATGAGATGAAATATATTTTTGTAAATCCGAAAGTCATGGGAAAATTATAGGAGTAATGAGTGTCAAGAAAACATACATAAGAGATATGAGGAAAGTTGTAACGTATAAAGTCCTTGGATATTATGAGTGTAATAAATATCATGCAATGTCATAATTGTCTGAGGGAAACTAAGGAAAATACAACGTGAGGAACTCATAGTGATACATTAAACATGATAATAGGAGTAAAAATGTCATGAGGAATAGACATGGATCATTAAAGCAGGTTGGATAAATATGAAGGTATAATGGAAAATCATAGTAGCATAACATAATAATAAGGAATTTGCCACGAGCTCATATAATCTACATGTCCAATATAATAATAACATGCATAAAGTATGGATTAGAGGGGATGCCTCAACAAGTACTATAGAGTGTGACCTCTTAAATAAAAATGGGTTAGGGATCAACTCCAAGTGTGATGGGATGTCGAGCACACACAACCCAATCACCATGAAACGTATAAACATGTAAACTAGGATGCACCCAAACGCCCCTGAATAATAATGGCCAAAACATGAAAACTGTAATCTGGTAAAAAAAAAAAAACAAACGATGAAAAAGGACGCCGCGCAATCACTCTCAACGCGAAAGAGTCCGTGACCAAGTTGCCTCATGTGTCCGGTCATGGACCTCCATGACTAGGTGGTAAGTCATTGTAAAACAGGTCATTCGTAATATAGCTCGGGCAATAAAATAAGACTTGAAATCAAACATGATAAAAGGACGAGGCAAAAGACATAAAAAGAGAAACATAGCAGTTCTGGGATGAATCAAGAAAAGATAAGAATGTCCTTGACTAAAAGACGGAATATCCCGTACCCTTTAAGTCCAGCAAGTAATGAAAGAAGGTGTTAATGAATAATGGAACTACTCCTGCTCACGTGATCACATGTTAAAGTGCTTGTATAAGTTACTTGGCATGAATTAAGTCTCTTTCCATTTTTAGTAACTTTCTATTTTTGGCAGCTTTTCTATTCTTGGAAATTTCCTTGATTGGTATGCCTTGTATGTTTCCTTTGATCATTGTCTTCCATGATTAGATATCTACTTGATTAGCACATTCCATGAATTTATACATTCCATGTGATTAATATCTTTCTTGATTAGTATCTATGTTTATACTAGTACTTTTTCCCAAAAATAGAACTTCTTATTTTAGCAAGTTTTCCATAAATAGCAGTTTCTATAAAAACAGGTTTTCCATAAATAGCAGTTTTCCATAAATTAGCAGGGTTTCCATAAATAGCAGGTTTCCATAAATAGCAGGATTCCATAAATAGCTAGTAACTCCATAAATATTCAGGTTTCCATAAATAGCAGGTTTCTCATAAATAGCATGTTCACATTTTATGTCCTATAAAGTATTTTGAATAATTTAGGACTTAACGATATCAATTTTGCGAGTTTAGGGTTAATATGACAACTTCCCGTATTTTTAGGGTTTAACCTAGGCAAAATCAACAACATACAAGGTGTAAATGTAAATATCCAGTTTCAAATTTTATTCAGCATTATACCTTCCATTTTTTCTGTATTTTACAAGTCAAACCCTCAATTTACATATTTACATATTTAGTCCTTGTATTTTTCATTTATTTAATTAAACTATATCCTTTAATTATTCATAATTAACAAAAAACACGTCCCTTATAGCTTCAAATTTGGAAAATTCAAATCATATACTATTAAATACTGTCCAAACCCCTTACTCTTTTCAGAATTTACAAGTTGTCCCTCCATTTTTATTTATTCTAATTTCTAATTAAATAATAAGCATAATTAATCACTTTTAATCCAAAATAATATCAAAATGAAATGTTTCTACCACCCAACTTATTTTTTCTCAGATTATAAAAAAAATAATTAACAGTCTAAACAGTCCCCATAGTTTCAGAAATTACAAAACAAGTCCTTGTACTTTAAATACACAAATTGGTAAGCAATTAAATGCATAAAACCCTAATTAAAAATTTCCCCAATAATTTCACATTTTTATACATCATTGGCCCCAATTAACCTGGGGAAAAATATCAAAACCATGACCCTAATTCGTATAGCAATTTTTCTTTCTTTTTCCTTTTATTCGAAAATCCTAACTCATAATCCCAAAATTACTATTCCTACCCCTTGAAAAATTTTACCAACAATTTATATGGGTTTATATATCATATTAAAAACCTTGTAAAAATATAAAATCAATGGTACCATTACTATTTCAGCCGATTTCATAATTAAGCCAATAAATTAGAGTTTCGAACATCTTTTTTTGTTCAAATAATAACTAACCATGGCAAGAACAATTTTCTACTGATTATAATGATTCCATATGATGAAAAATGAGTTTTAAAAATACCTTTGATGATCTTGGAATTTCGTGTGAATTATTCATACCCGGTTGGTATTTTCGAATCAAAATAGTCCCACAAATCCGAACCAATGAACAAGAAATCTTATTATTATTTTTCTTGTGTTCCTTGATCTTCAATAAGCCTTGGAAAACTGATAAATGTCCTTGAAAAATCGTTGTTTCTCTTTTTCTTAGATTTTGATGTGCCGAATTTATTTGTTTTTAGGGTTTGACCATTTAAAAATGGTAATTAAGATATCTATTCACATTATGGCCGATTTACTTGGTTAATAATTGACCAAAAATCAGATTTGACTTGCCAAAAATTATTTTGGTATTATCTCTTGATTTAATTAATTTAATTTACAAAATATAAATACATATTTTATATAATTCGGCTAATAATACAATTACATAAGTAATATTTATTTTTCTTGCATAATATAAAGTTATTTTATCTTACATAAATTTTATACTTGTCACATTAAGTATTACTTTATAATTTATAAACACTTGATTGAAGTTTAATCTTAGTGGCATTTTGGTAATTTATGCACTTGGTTCTGATTTTAGGTTTTTATATTTAGTGTTCCCGTGTATTCGGTATTCAGAATTTTAAATTTCATTGGTTTGGGGTATGACTTGTCGTGAATTAATTACATACGTTTACTTGTACGTGATTTACTATTTATTTAAAAATTTTAAAATATCATGTATTTTCATGTGGGTTTTTACAACTCACCCCCACTTAAAAGAAATAATTCCGTTCCTCGAATTAGAAACATGATACTACTGAAAAGAAGATTGGTCCTCCAAGAAATCTTGACAAAAAGATATCGTCTTATTCTCTCATGAACTATGTCCTTGACAATATAGAATAGATTTGGTTCATTAAGGTGAGATAAGTCCTCACAATCTGATCGTATGATAAGAGATAAACGTGGAAGGAAATTATACTCGTGACTTCTGAACAAAACACGATGATAATACATCAAGAACGCGTGAATAGCGGAGGAGATAATTAAAACAAATAGAAATCTCAACGACGCGAGTCAAGAATTTCGAAAGGCCTGATGAAACAAATAACATGTCGTGATACCAAAACGTCTGCCTCCCACTCGTAGGCGATACTTTCAAGGAAACAAGATAATTTGAGTTGTAAATTTTAATGGTCTACTAAGCTTGTTGTATAACCTCCTGACAGCAGAGTTCCCAGAATACGAAACGTGAAACGTGATCCATATCGGATAAAAACTCTGACTGCGTACCGTGTAGTCGCACGATTCTCCTGCTGGAATATTCTTGCAAATTTATTATCAAATAAACCTTGACAATTTTGGAAGAAAATGAACAATTGTTCGAATAATAATAAGAAACATTTGTAGGGCTCTTATGAACGGTAACAGAGTCGACATTACTGCCGTAATAGGAATAGTATCTCCAAACCTTGGGTGGGAAAACAACAGTTTCTAGTTTCCAGATCATGAGTATGATGGCTCATCTTTTAGGGCTTTAGCTGACGTGAAACATAGGAAATTTCTTCCCCATGCTGCATGAGTGTACAATCAATGCCTTATTTAAAGGAATCATATATGAAATTTGAAATCCACCTGAATCAGATTGAAGAGTAAGAATAGCGTGGAAATTAATGTTTGCTTACGTTCTTCAAAGATCTTCTCTTTCTACACCGATCCAAACCACTTATCATCCATATTCGCGTAAGTTTTTATATAAGTCAAGGGTAAGGCCAACCGTGATAAACCTGTCAAAAGACACTAAGATAATATCACAACTCCAGAAAACTACGAGTTTTGGTCCCTCAGACGTCGTCATGTCCAATTGAAGACAGCCCTAACTTTCCCAGATCCAAAGTAATCCTCTCTGCTGGAACAACAAGACCAGGAGTACCACATCCCCTCAACCAGAACTTGCACTTAGAAAACTTGCAAACAATTTTTCCTCTTGCCGTAAAATATTGTATAAAACAGTGCCAAAGTATGTCCTCGTGTTCCTTATAGATTATGGAAAGATCAGAATTTCAACAATGAGCACATGACGAACTTGTCTAAGAATTTATGGAAAATTCGCTTAAATCGACTCCAAAAATACCGCTGTAAAACATGGGTAACGATCAAGAGTTTATAAAGACAACATAATGTGTGTAAATGCAGTCTTGGAAACATCCTGCACTTTTAACTCATAAATGATGATAAACCAGGTTCGTATTGCAATCTTGGAAAAGTGCTTACACCCAGAGAATTGATCGAAATAATTATCGAGACTTTGATGAAAATAACGAACTGGATGATGATCTAGTTCAATTTACAAGTCGATTATAATCTCATGCTACCGCCTTCTTCTTGACAACCAGAACTGATGCGTCCCATGGGTGATACATTTGGGGAATAAAACCTTGTCCTAACAACTCTTGCAACTTTATCGCTTTAAGCACATATTCTACTAACTTAACTGGGTGATATCGATAAGGATTTCCGCAATAGGCTTTGCTCCGGAAGCAACTCAATGTCGAAACTCGACGACGCGGATAGAAATATTCCCTAAGTTCTCTCAAGTGTTTCTCTCTCTAAGAAACTAGCCAAATCTAAGAATCGACCCCGTGTTATGATATAGGATATACCACACAGCCCATAGGGCTTATTTTTATAAATTAATTCGACCCTTAAGGGGTCTTATGATCTGTAATTTTTGATCTCAGAGCCATTTGTTATGCATACTTTAATTGTTTTTGTTATCGGGTACGTGTAAAATGGCCTTAATCGCGTTTTTCAGATCGATTTATGAATTATATTCCAATCAGCCCTTGAGGTAATTAATTCAGTAATTATTTAATAATTAAAAGGTCTTAAAATCAGTGTTTAATGACCTTAATACCATTGGTTACACGTACCAATCGGGGTTTTTATTCTAGTTAATTAATTTCTTTGATTCGTTGGCTAACAATTTACTCCTTGTTATTTACTTTGTTTCCATGGCAAATACGTGCATATTTGGCCATGGACTTAGCCAACACCTTGTTTATACATGATATTATGGTATTATTATGTTTCGTATCCAAATCTAATGAAAACCTTGACCATTTGTGACTTGATTCGCTAGTATTTGCATTTAATTTTTAGTTTTGGATTTGCCATTGTTTCAGCTCATTTTATATAATTTTAATCTTTGTTGTAGCCATTGTTTGGGCACATTATAGTAGTTAGATAATAGGTAAAGTTTATTTAGTCATCAAAATATTGTAACCAATGTTTGGATTCGAATGGCGAAAGAGTTAAAGGCATAAAGTTAAATTCGGAGCTGCTAGAGTGACTTCCACTAAAATTGGATTTCTTGGAGTTCTGTAAGGAGTTAGAGCTCAGTTTGGGGAAGAATCCTTCTAGGAGTTTCAGACCCCTGAAGCCAGCTGTAATTTTCTGGCAGATTTGGGTATCTTGTTCACTAGGGGTTCCATTTGCTCTTGATAGGTCTTGGAGCAAGTGGGAGCTCTCCGTGCGGTTGTTTGGTTAACCCTTAGTTGGCCTCTTGGTTGTCGTGATGGCTCACGAGACCAAGCATAGGTTTTTTCATTGCGTAATCCATTACACAATGGCAAAGTGTTGCTAAGTGTAATATCTCGGTCTCATGGTCGATGTGGTGTGTCAACATTGATAATATTAACTATCATGGTGTATGATGAATTAATTCCATAGTTTCTCGGATGAGATAACTATATTATCATATTTATTCTTTATGTATTTTAGTATGTTATGCAATACCATATCGAATTCTATTTTAAAAGAATTCTCTTTAACTACGTGAGTAGTTTATATGTTTGCATAAAGTACTTCTCTTTTCTTTTCTATTCTAATACACATAGCATGCAATCAACACATAAAATAAACAAGTTGACACAAATGCGATATTTTCAACACAAGGGTGAGTTGTGATCCAAAGTGATTTTGTCAATGAATTTGTCTAACAAATCTTTCATGTCTATCATGGTGCATGCAGTGTTGTGAATAAGTTGTTGTCACATATTTAAATATGTGAGGTAATGATTACCATAATATTGGCAAGTTGTAGATCAAATTTCTTGTTTATAGTACATAAGTTTGACATGTAAAATCCAAGATATGTCAACCATAATTTGAATAATGTATTGACATCTATCCTTCATCTCGTTAAAACAACAATGTTGCTCAACTTCCATGCGTTTCATATAAGTCCTAGTACATAGCACATAAGCACATAAACTCTAAGAGCAAAAATATCTCTAAAAAGGTATGCAAATGACCTCTAGACTTATATCATTATTTTTGACCCTTTCCCACTCAAATCAATATCCTATGGTGCATGTCAACCATGAACAACCTCAACTAGACTCGTGTAATTTGGACTTTGGAAAATATCATGCGAAAATCCTAAGCTTGTTTTGTCTTAGACCTAAGTGTCCTCTCATTCAACTCACCAATTACTTGTTCTGTTGGTTGACCTCTGTAACACCCTTAAATCTGAGTACGCAGCGGAATGTTGAATATCCAAGGGCGTTACTTTATGGATCAATAGCACAAGATCTGAGAACGACTACTAAACGTGTCGTTTAAAAAAGATACATTAGATTAACAAAATACTTGTTTGTTACATAAGCCCATGGCTTCAAATTGTTCAACAATATAAATAAAGATTCCGGTTTATAACAGTTGTCCCTAAAATGTAATAAGACCCAAAATCTTAAGTGTTGACTCTTCAATTATTGACTTCCAATGTATCATCGCACCTCGTGCCTTATTGACCTGAAAAACATGCTTAAAACATCAACATAAAGTTGGTGAATTCATAGGTTTATGTAAATCAATAGTAGGACCGCAAGATTTTCAAGTGTATGATTAAGCAACACATGCAAACATCATAAAAAGTAATTACATTTTCCTAAGCTCATGACACTAAAGATTGACATGTATGAATGCAATATATTGCCAATGAATGCCCGTGAATGATGTTTTAACCCGCAACATCCCAAATTCGACATGGTATACGTTCGTTTCCAGTGATAGCTAATCACCCGAACGGGGATTGTCAATCCCAAATAGATTTATCTATAACATTCGCGCTCACAATCCAGTAATTGACAGTTCATGATAAAGGGCTCAGTGGGTTATCGCTACTTAGGCAAACACGTAATCATTGTATAAAATGTACACTTGCGTCCAATTTGTAAAACAAGCATGTTCTCACCCCAAAGATGTAAATCATTTAAATAATTGTAAAACATGGGGCTATGAACTCACCTGAGTGAATAGTCCTCTGAAAATGATAATAAATATCCAAGTAGTAAGCACTAATTATACGTCAAATACCTAAGTAAATACGGCAGTCTTAGATCATAAATTTAGGCTAAAGACTCAATGTATAAACTACAATAAATTGCTAGTCTATATATACTGTTATCACTTGTGTGGTGGTGTACGTGTTTTATGTATTTGAAATTATTTGATGGCTCTTGGGAAGGTATACGACTTCACACGTTCTTGACTATGCATAAATGTCATTAATAAATATTCGTATTTATTAAATTGTAAGTTAACTCAGGTATTACCCGAATATAATTCGTCTGATATGTTAAGTGATTATGAAATCACTCTGGTTTATAAAATACCCTTAGGTTTTGTATAATTACTAAAACAGCCCATGGGTATATAAAATATCTATACTATTTTACATTTCAAACCCTTAAGTTTTCATAATTACACATTTAGTCCTCTAACTTTACAAGTTGACAATTTAGGTCCTTTTAGTTTCACACCAGCCCCCTTAACTTTTAAAATATTCAAAACAGCCCCTAGACTTATTAAAGTCCAAAAAATGACAGTTTTAGTCCCTCTAGTTTGTAATTTACACTTTTAGACCTCCGACTTTGTAAAAATTGCATTTTCACTCCAATTAAATCCCAACAAGTGGCATTATGTTTAATTAAGTCCAAATAAGCCATATAAGATGCCCTAGCTTATAAATAAGCTTTAACGAGCTTATTTTGGCTTAATGGACCTTATTGGGCCCATTAAAGTTCATCAAGTGTTCTAAGGGTCCAATTAAGTTTTAAAAAGAATTAAGGCATTCGTTAAGCTTATTTAAGATACATATTTCTGTTTGGCTTATTAATAAGCTCAGATGAGCTTATTTGAAGCTTATTGGGCTTGTTGGCCTAACAACCTTAACCGAAATTTAGCAAAAGGTCCATTAGGGTCCTCTTAATGATCTTAACTTATTTCCTATGTTCAATAAGCTCATTAGGGTCTGTTTTACGTTTGGCTTATTCCATAAGCAAAATAATCCGTGTTATTGGGCCGTTTGGGTTCAATACAAGCCCGATAAGGGTTCTAGAGGTTCAGGCTTATCTCTTTTTGGTCCATTAGATTGTCTAGTCTTATTATAAATCCTATAAGCTATCTAAGCTTACAAATAAGCTGCCAAAGCTTATTTGTGGCTTATAGGCTTTGTTAGTTATGGTAATGGGCTACCAAGCCCATTAAGGGTCCGTTTGTGTTTTTAATACTCGACAAGGTACCTTAGGGTCCATATGAGTTCAATAAGCCCTTTTGACTTCTTAATAAGCTCGTGGAGCTTATTAATAAGCTGAGGTCACCACGATATGGCCTGTTGGGCCTGGTTTGGTTTAACGAGCCCATTAGTGGCCCGTTAAGGGTTTTAAGGGTGTATGGGCCTCACACTTGGGTCCATTGACCTCCTAGGCTTCCTAATAAGCCCATAAGCTGCGTAGGTTTGCTAATAAGCCGAATAAGCTTATATTTGACTATTGGGTCAGTCTTGGGCCTCGCTAAGGCTCGTTATTAGGCTTTCGGTAGTGGGCTCCCAAGTCCATTAAGGATCCGGTTTGATTTATATGGTGTACTAAGGTTCGTGTAATATCAATAAGCACCTTTAGCCCCTCAATAAGCTTGTGGAGCTTATTAACATGCTGAGTACTCCACCTCCATGGCCTGTTGGGCCTGTTGGGCTCCATAGTGGGCTGTTAAGCCCGATGTGACCCGAATGTGGTCGCTCGGCTTACTTATTAGTTTCTAAGGCTCCTAACTTTTCGTTAAGCACTCGATAAGATTAATTATCCACGTTTAACCACATGCATTCGTTCTATTAGCTAGTGTACGTGCTCCCAAGTCAAGCCATCACGTTATTCGTAATTGTTTACGTATAGTTTTTGAGTATTTCGTACTAACGAGTTACATGTTCACATGAGTTTTCATTCTCGCATTTTAAGTGAAACGTTAAAGCTTTAGTTCATTTTAAATCACCTCTCAACATGCCCTAGCACCACACAAGAGACAGTGTATGTACGTGTATGCGCATAACACGCATGTTATTTATTATTCGTGAACTCATGCTAACACATTATATATATACGCGACATTTTGACTAGTTCACAAAGAAAACAAGTATAATACGAGTGGCGTAGGTTCAAACGAGACTTACAAGAGTCCTAGTGTATTGGTTGGCGAATTTTGGACGTGTAGAGTGCTAACCCAACGTATACCCGATCAAATTAACCCAATGTACGCCAACCCTTGGCTCGTGTACCCCCCTTATGCGCTTGTATAGAAGCCTTCGTGTCGTTTGTAGGTTCAAGTGAGGTGGTGGGAGTGTTGGTCGCGGTTTATGACTCGAACTAAGAGAAGAGAGTATATATGTTTATGGTTTGAGTGAGTGTGAGTTGTAAGAGTGTTAAGTGTTAAGTGTGAGTGTGTATTTATAGTCAATGAGCTAGTTAACTCTCCTAGTTTCACAAACAACCCAAACCGAACCATAGTGCATGGTTTTTGAGGGTTTCTAGTTTGCCTCAAATGGTATTAAGCTAAACCACTAAGTACCACTCCTTAATTGCTTGCATGATGTACAAGATTTGCTAAGATTGTGGGACTTATATCATTTGTGTGTGTGTATGCACTTAGCCGCGGGTATCAAGGCCAAATGAGGATCCAAGAAGGTTTTTATCCAATGTGTAATAGATTAAGTGGAGACATTAAGGACACATCTTAATTAACCCTTGATGTACATGTACTTAGGAGATCAAAAGAAAGATTTCTAGTTGGTTTATGTGTACATATGTGTATAACCGGCCATAGTGGGTATTTAACACAAGAATTGATTAAATTTTGTGTTAAGGTTTTAAAAGTGGGTATTGGTTTGAGTCTAGGTAAGTCTAGGTATTTCCGGGGTGTGTCCAAATGTATTTTATTGCGAAACGTAACCCCTTTACGTGACCAATAAAAATAAAATACGCCAAGTTGATAATTATCTTCTTAATAATTATTTATTACTTGGTTGATGCAAACCTTAATTTATTTGGTGACCGTTTACATTAAATGATTATTTCTAGTCTACGCGATTTGACTTAAAAGTTAAATTAAAAGTGAACGCGTATCGGACCAAAATAAATAGTGACGAATAAATAAGGGTCGTAAAATGACCTGAAATTGAGAAATGTTACATTTTCTCTCCAGGAGATGATCCAATTGCTTGTCTCAACAAAGCAATGGCTTTTTTAACAGTTGTAGCTTCCTCAAGGTTCCACTCAACCAATAATCAACTTAGAACTTCATCGAATCCAAGAAACCATGTTACTATTCAAGATGGCAGGGTCACAGTGTAACAAGTTCATGGGAGACAAGGTCAAAGTTATTCTGGAACTGGGTATAAGAGTAATGCTACTAGTTCTAGGGGAAACAATGCAAGTGGACAGCCAAGGGTTGTTAAATGCCGCAACTGTCAAGGTGAATGACATATGGCTAGGTCGTGACCGATCATCCTCCTCTACTTCTGCCCTACCTCAAGCATTTGAGATAGGAGAAAGCTCTCGTAAGACAAGTCTGGAACGTCACGAGGAGCAAATTGAGGAAATTTTGAATCATCTAGATGAACTCTCTCTCGACCGCATTGAGCACATAGAAGACAAAATAGAAGGTCTCAGAAATGGCCGGGTGATCATACAACAAATTTTGACAATCTGGAAGCTGAACTCCGAGAGTCTCATACTCAAATTGCTAAACTCCAAAGAAAGCAATTGGGAAATAACAGCAAGATTGCTCTGGCTTGCTTTAGGATTGCTAATCTAGAACAAATCATCGAAGATATCCCATTCCGTCACCAAGCAAATAAGGAAAGTCTTCTGAATGCAATCTATGAACACAAGAACAACTAGGAAGGACCATCGGACTACTAGATTAGATACTAGTTATAGCTTTTTGTTAGAACCTAGCCACGGGATGTGTGGTATAAATAACAACACTTGTTAAATTTTGACTATGTACAGTACAAAGGCAAGTCGTTCATGATATAATATAATGGTAATCCC
>BQNB010030264.1:0-38830 GCA_026074375.1 Tanacetum coccineum
TGGTGATACTACTTAGTGGAACGATGTCTTCTGTTCGTTTTCGGATCAACACGAACACAACGTATTAGAACGCAAAACTAGTTATGACTGTTATCACCACTACGCGTCATTATTGAATAACTATGAATAAACAAATAAGAGCTTTGGTAATAAAGACTAGTATAACAAAATGAAATTTCCTTCTCAAGGTATGGTTACCAAGCATAGGAATAATAAAGTGATGACAACAGCTATCTTTTTAGAACAGAATTAAAGGCTTAGTTCGGTAAATGTGGCTGCAAGCAATTCATGTCGCCGTGCCTACATATTCAAATTCATCATCGCATATTTTGAAAAAGAAATTCTTATGTGGCTATAGAACGTTGTTAGCAATAGGAGATCACAAATCCTACATAACAATAACAATTAACCAAATACACCAAAACAAACCACATGTGTAGATGTCGTTCAAAGAAAGTAACACAAACCTCAATAATAAAAAACAGGCTTACCGATTTGCTAAGATTTTCTGATAATACGCAAAGCATATCGATCACACTAAAACTGGAAGCATATATATTCCAACAGGAAGTGGGAACCACTTAGTGTTCATGCGAAATAGCCATCGAAACTGTCAAAGAAGCATAAAAGTGAAGTAATGATTACTATGGTAAATATCGCCCGAAGTGGAGAAATGAGTTTTTAAATTCTTCATCGCTAAAGGCTCAATTCAATAAATGTGTAAGAAGCCATATTCACACTCCAACGATTGGTTCACATGAAAAGCTGGGAAGACCGACATGATTGCGTTAGAATGAACGCCCCGCCAAGATATGAAAATCCTCACACTATGTATAAAGCGAACACATTCTGTACAACAGCCTGCCGTGACCTACAAAGCCGAGAAGACCGCCATGGCTGCATTAATATAAACGCATCGCCAAGATACGGAAATCCTCATACTTCGTATAGCACACAAATACAAATATATTGTACTAAAAAGCAGCCTTTCAACGGTTGGTGTTTACTTTTTCTATCCCTCTTTGACTTCAATATTATCTACCCTTAACAACTAAATCACTATAGGACAAAGAAAAATTCAACTTGCGTTTGGTTGCCAACCCGAATTCAGCATGCGTCGCCAACACGCAGGTAGCTTTCACTATTGATTAGCTTCAAACACGAATTCGTCATGCCTCGCCAACACATAGGTATCTTCCACTATCGATGATTTCAATAGCTAATGGATTTTTCATATTAGCAAATCTTCCACAAAGTACAAAGGGCGCGTGCAATTATACTAACCTGTCATTCCATGCATGTAAAGTCCGACCTATACTGCCCCGTCAAGACAAATACCGCTCTGACCTAACATATTTCAGCAGCATAATCATATTTAAAATCAGGACACAACTTATACGCTTAAGGGTAAACACTCTAGGCAGTTGTTCGAGAATATCGAAATTGACACAATCTATCAGTTTTAAAATCCTCGAATTGCTGCCTAGAGTGTATAGAGATATTAAAGAGCAGTATCTTTTAACAAAACGTGCCAAGTAGTGCACGCCGTCCAATAGTTGGTATTTACCCTTTTAGCTACCAAATAAGTAACGCACAAATTACAGTGCCAACATTACTCATAAGAACAGCGACCCGCCATGGTTGCAAACACAAACTCGTGATGCCCCGCTATAGTACGGGTTACTTTTAACCATAAAAATACGTATGTCATGCCTGCAAACAAAGCAAGCTTGTCTCGCCATGGTAACACAAACAGCCACCCGCCATGTCTGCAAACATAAACTCATGATACCCTGCCAAAATACGGGTCGCTTTCTAACCATACAATATGACTGTCATGGCTGCAAAAAAAGCAAGCCTGCTCCGCCATGGTCATTCATACATATTTAAAAAAGCAAAATTTTGCCATGCTATGGGAGCAACAGACCAAATAAAAGGGATTCAGATGCGGCATGGCTGCAAACACACTATCGTGCTATCGTACCAAAAGACACACCGTGGTTGCAAGCATAACTTGATGCTGCCCCACCAATTCAGGTACCAACATTTGGTGGTTTCAAATGATCAGTTGGCTCAGAGAAGCGTCTAAAGCACTCTTATTCATCATCTCCCATTTAACGTATCATATAATACATAACCTTATAAAGGGGTCGTTGGCAAGCATAATATAGCATTCGAATATACGGCAAGGATTTTGCCATTATCACAGATGCAAAATCAGAAACCATTTTTTTACATAAACACGTGTGATAATGCCAAAACCCCTTTCACATTCGAAAGATCATTTCTGTGTCCAAAGCAGCAGTCAGCATGCAAACAGACATAATTTGAATTTTGAAATCGTTGTTGTGGCCTGCTAACATGGATACAAGGACGATCAATCAAAAGATGTAATTTGATGTTTTAAATGCTCACCAATAAAGAATTATAGTTATAATTATAACTTTATAGTAAAGCAAAGACATATAAGACAAATGGTTAGTTTGATAAGTGTGGCTGCACATAATTTATACCGCCCTGCCTACATATTCAAATTCATCATCGCCTTTTTTCAACAAAAGACATCTGTCGTGGCTGTAAATACTACACATTGCATTGGCAACACGCAACATCTGCATCAAAAGTTTTAGTTTAAATAAGATAACAACAAGCAGGAAAACTTAATATAGCAACAAACTTACGTATGAAACATGTATCATAACAGATGGTATGTCACTGATGGAAAACGTGGCTATACACAAAAAACATAACTAAAACACACTTAAGGAATGATTCATGAACATGTTACACTTCAAGCAAACTCTAAATATGAAACGTCTATGAGACCAGCTGATGCATCACTAATGGTAAACGTCTACGTGCACAAAAAAAATGAGTCATACACCAGCTGGCCTAAGAGACGGTTCATAAACATGGTATACTAGCTGCAAAGCCAGAAAAACTGCCATGGCTGCATTAGTATAAACGCCCTGCCAAGATACAAAAATCCTCGGCAAGATACAGAAATCCTCCGACTCTGTATAGCACACAAGATGACATCAAATAACGTCACTTTTATAGCATCATTTATCCTATGAAAATAACCCATTTTATATAATTACTGCAAAGAATTGTTACTTAATTGTTTGTATTTGAGAATTGCAGTAATTATGAAGTACTTAGTGAAGATTAGCAAAAAGGCACGCATTCTAGAGCTTAAACGAAGACATTTAAAGATTACTGTTCTGACAACCAATATGCTGTATCCATTAGGGAAGATACGTCGTATCTGTGCCTGCACTTCACAAAAGACCACAAAGAAAACAAGATCAATACGCCGTATCCAGGGAAGACTAATACGCCGTATTCAAGCTATGAAAATAAAATATTCTGGAAGATATCGAATGTGGTCCCTACTCTAAGAAACCCCCAATACGCTGTATCGAAGCCTTTTGATACGCCGTATTGACCTTTTTCTAGACCTTATAAATAGTAAACTCAAAAAGCGAGTTTTAAGTGTGCTAAATCATATTTTCAATACCTAAACCATAAAATTCGATTTTCAGAGGAGAAGAAGAGCAGAAGAGGTCTTGCAACATAGTTAATTCCATAGGAAACAACTTGTAATCTCCTATACTTTTGTAATCGTTTAGTTTTTGGTATCATTCGTTAACTCGGTTAGTTTACCTTAGCTAAATTATTACTTTTATATCGATTATGACATTTGAAGGCTAATACCTTCGGGTTTTAGCCATTATTATGAAGATCTAAATGTTTGGTTTGTATATCTAGATTGTTTAATTTATCGTTGATTACTTGTTTATATTTATCAGTTTATACTTGTTTATGTGCTTTTTTATGCGACCTATCATTCAACTGGATCTAGTGATATGGACCAAGTAATCTAGATTACGGGATGACTCTCCATATAGTGATTTATACATCTAGACCAATAGGATCACAAATAACGAATTATATTTTCCCTTAGATTGTGAACTTAGTTGGACCGGCAGGTGACCCTAGGGATCAACGAGTACGTTTTTAATTAATTGGTAAAGTCTTGGTTAGTGGACTACTTAGTGCATGAATGCCATTAAGTAGTAAGTGGGTAAAGTCTCTATGAGTTATGGTTTAAAAAGATCACCATTGCTTTAATCCCTAAGATAGACTATAATCAGCAAATAAGGATGCTTTATGCAGATGCGTTTAATTGTGACAGAATTCTACGTATCTAGGTTTAAGGAAGAAGTATTTTTTGTTATTACACCGCCTTAATCTTCATGTAGTTGATATGCCGCATCAAGATAAGTATCTTTGTACTAAATAAAGAAACCAAATGTTATTGAATTAGGATTTTATAATGGTTAATACAGTTTTTTATATTTGGCTAGACCATCTTTTATCTTCTGTTAATTTGCTTGCGTGTGTTTTAGTGTCTTAAATTGATTTTAGTCACCACAAAACCCGTGCCAGTCTTTCAGGCTAAAAAACCCCCTTATCCGTTAGATTTAAGATTAATATAGGTTTAGCATAGGTTTAACATAGAATAAAACCAACTTAGTTTAGATAACCAAAATATTAATAAATTGAAAGATTGTTTTCTCGCTCACTTAGTGAATGACCCCTTCTTTGCCTACGAAACTCACAATATGATAGGGTAACCATGCCAGTGAATGAGTTTGTTTTAGGTTATGTTGGCAAATATAAATTTAAACTATTACTTGAAAAGCAATAAATATAATTATACAATACACGACGAATCCTTCAAGTTTTTTTCGATGTAGAGGGGTGTAAAAATTAGAAATATTGATTTTTATTTGTTTTTTTGGTCTTTTTTAACATTAGATTAGATCTAACCCTTAGGATTAGTGTAATTTAGATTAGTGTAAATTCTATATATTTGTCTTTAATTGTTTGCTTAGTTTAATTGTTGGTGTGTTTAATTGTTTTCTCTAATACACTATGTAGGTCGATAAACCGATACGGCATATCCACTTCCATTGGATACGGCATATCTAACTTTCTTACCCAATACAGCGTATCCGTTCAAAAAAAAATTTAATAAGGGCTCATTCAGATCCATTGAATTGGCGTAAATTGAGCATCTGATACAGTTAACAGGAGCCTTAAAATTAGTTATTTGATTTTCAGTTGACCTAATTTTTTTATAATTTTTTTAGGGCAAATCCTGCTGCATTATTTTTTTTACCCTTTGTTACAGTTTTATAATTATTTAGAGCTAATTGATTGAAGAATGATACTACAAGAAGAACTATGACAGAACCTAGGTTTTTTAAGAAATAAATGAGATTAATGTGCTCAAGCTGAATCCAAACTCCTTCTAAGGCCTATTACCAAGACAATAAAATTTTGAACTCAGCAAGGAATTTTTGATATAATTAAAAAATAATGCATATCATGGTATGTTTGATGAAGACGTGGTGGACCACATTGCTAAGGTTCTTGAATTACTTGATTTAATCAAAAATCGTTGTGCGGGACTCCTTCGGTAACGAATGAAGGTTTTTCCTCTTTCACTAGCTGATGATGCAAGACAATGGTGGATAAATAAGGGGGAAGGAAAAATTACCACTTGGGGAGAGCTAGTAGAAAAATTATTTTGTAAAATTTCTATCCTGTACTCCCACGATGGCGGTAGGGGATAACTAGGGTTTGATCCTCTTGAATTCATATACACGAAGTAAATTCATCATTCGAAACCATAATAAAAGTGAAATGGTTAGGGACTAAAATGGTATTATTCCATCTTGGCTTGAATGGATAGTTGGAAATAAAAAACGAATGGACAACATCATTTTGAGTAATAAATAATGGAAGGAATCTGACTATGGAAACCCCCTCAATACTACTACTGATTCATTCTTCAAAGCCCATGACAAACGTAACATTAAAGAATGGAATGAGCTGAGACAAATGAAGTGTAAGGAGGACAATAAGATGATGAGGGCAAACCATTAAAAGGGTATGCAAAAGCCTGGAGGAAGTTTGAAGCTATAAAATTATTCACTAGGACCTAACGATGAGTACAGAGTGCTGTAAAAAAAAGATGTAACATATATCACTTTGGAAAGAAAGAAGAAAGAAAGTATCGTCTCAAATCTCCAAGAATTTTTTTAGTTAAAGCGAAAAAGGATGGAATGGTGACACGCACGAGCGTAAGAAAATCTGGGAATGGAAGTTCATAACTTAAAAACTAGCTGAAAGTAAAGTACTTCTCGGGAGACAACCCGGATTGTTATTTATTTTTATTGAATCTGTCTTCCAAGACATCAATCGGCCGTATCCGCTCCTATACCATAACGAATGTATTGATGTCCACCTGGCGTTATCAGTCCTTTATTTTTATGCACTTTAAACATAATTCTGAGTTATGTGAATACAGCGTATTCATGTACATGATACGGCGTATTCAACAGAGTGGCCCGTATTTAGATACTTTTTATAGGTTTCTTAATACAGTGTTTTCTCTTGTAGTTAAAAATTTTTGAAGCTAACCGTTCAGTAAATTCGACATCAGATGGATCATATTCCATATCATCATCAGATTCATGTGACATTTGTTGTTCCGGATTTTCTTTCTTCTTTAATTCACATGGAATGTTAGTAACCTCAGTAATTTCAACCTCATATGTAAACAAGTCGTCTTCCATTCTGCTCATCCGGTTGAATTCTTCATTGAAAATTTCATGTGATGTATTGCAAGTGAGCAAAACATCACTGATCTTAACGGAATCAAGTTTCTCGAACTCTCCCTTGATTACTTTTGTCATTATTACTCAAGGTTGCAAAAATCGCTAGGCGTTAGCTAGGCGGCCGGGTACCGCCTAGCGATTAATCGGTTAGGCGGGGATTAATCGAGGATTAATCGGATTGGACTTTTTATATATACAATTATAAAATTTTGAAAATATATGCCTAATTTTCCCGATTTAGCCGATTTTTTCTGATTTGGCCGATTAATCCCCGATATGGCCGATTTCCATCCGTAACTGAGTTGGCTGATTTAGTCGATTTTTTATCAGTAGAATCGGTTGAAAAAGGGCGTGTATAAAATTTTGAGCTTTAAGTTTAAGTACGAAAAACTTTTATGCTACTGTATCAGATTCTCAATACGCCGTATTTAATGGATCTGAATACTCCGTATCTTCCTTTTGAACGAATGCGTTGTATTGGATAAGAAGGTTGGATATGCTGTATCCAATAGAAGTGGATATGCCGTATCAAGTTATCGACCAGAATAGTGTATTAGAGAAAATAATTAAACATACAAACAATTAAACTAAGCAAATATACAAGCAAACAATTAGAGACAAATATACATCGGTGATAGTTTCGTGGTAAGTAGCGTGTCAATCACTGAGAGCGAAAAATAATCTTTCAATTTATTAATATTTTAGTTGTCTAGACTAAGTTAATTCTATTATATGTTAAGCCTATGCTAAATCTAACGGGTAAGGGGGGTTTTCAGCCTGAGAGACTGGCACGGGTTTTGTGGTGACTAAAATCAACTTAAGACACTAAAACACACGCAAGCAAATTAACAGAAGATAAAAGAGCGGTCTAGCCAAATATAAGAAAACTGTATTAACCATTATTAATCCAATCAGAATGTTGGTTTGTTTATTTAGTGCAATGATTACTTATCTCGAGGCGGCATATCATTCTTAAGATTAAGGCGGTACTTCTTCCTTAAACCTAGATACGTAGAATTCTGTCACAATTAAACGCATCCGCATAAAGCATCCTTATTTGCTGATTATAATCTATCTTAGGGATTAAAGCAATGGTGATCTTGTTAAACCCTAGCTCATAGAGACTTTACCCACTTACTGCTTAATGACAATTCATACACTAGTAGTCCACTAACCAAGTCTTTACCAATTAATCGAGAACGTACTCGTTGATCCCAAGGTCACCTGTTGGTCCAACTAAGCTCACAATCTAAGGGCAAATATAGGTCGTTATTTGTGATCCTATTTGTTGGGTCTACAGATTTGATGATTACAAAACTACATATGCATAAATAAAGAAAGATGAAACAACAAGGACTTAATGTGATAAATTAAGCTAACTTCCTATGTAAGTTAGGTTTTCTTGTAAACCCTCTATATAAAGGGTCATATGCGTCTGGTTTAGATAATCAATTATAGTTAGATCTCTCCAATGAGAGTCTAGATACACAAAGAAAACGTGTGTATTATTAGTTAGCTTATTAGTTAGTTTATAGTTTATTATTAGTATGAATAAAGAAAAACCTTGTTCATAACATTGATGTTCTTATTTATTTCGCTGCATATTGTGTTATTTAATGTTATTATATCCTAGATGGGCTAAATGAATCTTCACAATTGGTATCAGAGCCTGATGGCTCTTGATCTAGGGTTTATACAAAGTTTTTGTTCATGTATATTTTTTGGTTTTTAGCAAAAAGGCGTATTTGGTGAATTTAGGGTTTTCAACAAACCCTAATTGGTTTAAAGCAACGGTAGCAGGTGATGAACGAGGCAGATCTTCTTAGCAAGTGTGATTTGAATACAGTTTTGTAACAGAAAGGGTTTTTTCCAAAACCCTAATTTTATAAGTGACACTAGTCAAATTGTGACTAGGTCTGATCACGATTATACATAGGTTTTTGATGAAAAGAGCAGCAGGTGTGATACTTGTTACACTTCAGAATTTAGGGTTTTCTAAACCCTAACAGGTGATTTGATCATAAGGTTTTCATCAAAGACTAGGGTGTATATATTCTTTTTTTTTTGGACGTATATTAGTACAGTTGTGTGATAAAAGGATGCTGTTAACAACAATTTGTTTTAATGCTGGGTATTGGACGCATTGTATGAAATAGCAGGTTTACTGGTTAAAGTAGCAGTAAGGTTGCTATTGAATCAGCGTGAATATGGAGGATATCTCAGGCTGTTGTGATATGGGAATTAAGAGTTGTAGGTTTTTTTATGAAGGTGGAGTTTTGTGAGGGGGGATTTGGATGAGGGGTTTTACTGGAGATTTAGTTTCCTTTAAATACTGCTGAGTAGTCAATGATATGATAATACTGTTGCGTTTATTACTTATTGCTGCTAAGTAACTTCATCATACTTAGTGCTGACCGTTCGTGATTTAATACTGCTATATGTACTGCTGTTGTTGGTGTGAATTCGTGTAATGTTGGCTTCAAAATTACTACCACTCATTGTTTGCTCATTGTTTAGTTAGTACTGTCAACGTAATGAGTTAGTGCTGCCAAGGTTAAAGTTTATACCTTTCGTTCCACAGGGAAGTTATACTGCGTGTTTGATTTAGTACTGCATGTGCTACCCGGTTGTATTAATTGGGTGTTGCTACCGGTTTGAGCTTCAAGATGTTTTTCGTAGCACAAAGGAGTTTTGGTACATAATAGTTAATCTATTTGTTCATGTACTAATTGGGCCTCAAAAGACTATTCATGCAAGCTGTCAAGATTATGTATTAAGCTGCCATGGATGATAAAAAGTTGGAAAGGTTTGTACTACTTGTTTATTCGTTAGTACTGCCACAATAGAAAGTTAGTATTGTTCGATGATTTTAATACTGCTAGGCTTCTATTGATTTTTAGTACTGCCAGAGTACTTTCTATTGCTAGCATTGTCTGATGTTGGACAACAGACGCGTTTGGATCTCGGATAGAACTGTTTTTTATAAGAGTTTATTCTTAATTATTTAAGTCTCGTTTTGGATTTAATGAAGAGGTGATTACGAAGACAATTGAATATCGCTTATTTAATGTTGTAGTTAAGTTTCACAAATGCGTGTTCTTATTATATCTTAAACGGCTTACATAGAGTTTGAAGATAACTTGTTCGTGCTTATATGATGTTGACAAAGACTTGCAAAATCTAGGAATGTGTGATTTCTTATGAGCTCAATGATTCACATTTGCTATCAACTGAAGGAGTCATTATTGTGCGCATGTCTCATTTTAGAGGATAACTGAGGGATTTTGTCTCAAGAGGTAGCGGTCTCCTTATACTTTTCCCTGTAAGTATAAGTTTTCGAATCACATGGATTTGCAAGACATAAGACACAAAGTTTGGTAGATTCTACTTCTCATCAATTTCATTATCTACTCAGTTTTCCTATCATCAGTGATCACTACATGAGGGGCAGTGTACCCGATCGGTGGTAATTTCGTGGTAAGTAGGGTGTTGATCACTAAGAGCGAGAAACAATCTTTCAATTTATTAATATTTTGGTTATCTAAACTAAGTTAATTCTATTCTATGTTAAACCTATGCTAAACCTATGTTAATCATAAATCTAATGGATAAGGGGGATTTTTAGCCTGAGAGACTGACACGGGTTTTGTGGTGACTAAAATAAACTTAAGACACTAAAACACATGCAAGCAAATTAACAAAAGATAAAAGAGTGGTCTAGCCAAATATAAGAAAACTGTATTAACCATTAATAATCCAATTAAAACATTGGTTTGTTTATTTAGTGCAATGATTACTTATCTCGAGGCGGCATATCATTCTTATGATTAAGGCGGTACTTCTTCCTTAAACCTAGATATGAAGAATTCTGTTACAATTAAACGTATCCGCATAAAGCATCCTTATTTGCTGATTATAATCTATCTTAGTCATTAAAGCAATGGTGATCTTGTTAAACCCTAGCTCATAGAGACTTTACCCACTTACTGGTTAATGGCAATTCATACTCTAGTAGTCCACTAACCAAGACTTTACCAATTAATTAAAAACGTACTCGTTGATCCCTAGGGTCACCTGCCGGTCCAACTAAGTTCACAATCTAAGGGAAAATATAATTCGTTATTTGTGATCCTATTGGTCTAGATGTATAAATCACTATATGGAGAGTCATCCCGTAATCTAGATTACTTGGTCCATATCACTAGATCCAGTTGAATGATAGGTCGCATAAAAAAGCACATAAACAAGTATAAACTGATAAATATAAACAAGTAATCAACGATAAATTAAACAATCTAGATATACAAACCAAACATTTAGATCTTCATAATAATGGCTAAAACCCGAAGGTATTAGCCTTCAAATGTCATAATCGATATAAAAGTAATAATTTAGCTAAGGTAAACTAACCGAGTTAACGAATGATACCAAAAACTAAACGATTACAAAAGTATAGGAGATTACAAGTTGTTTCCTATGGAATTAACTATGTTGCAAGACCTCTTCTGCTCTTCTTCTCCTCTGAAAATCGAATTTTATGGTTTAGGTATTGAAAATATGATTTAGCACACTTAAAACTCGCTTTTTGAGTTTACTATTTATAAGGTCTAGAAAAAGGTCAATACGGCGTATCAAAAGGCTTCGATATGGCGTATTGGGGGTTTCTTAGAGTAGGGACCACATTCGATATCTTCCAGAATATTTTATTTTCATAGCTTGAATACGGCGTATTAGTCTTCCCTGGATACGGCGTATTGATCTTGTTTTCTTTGTGGTCTTTTGTGAAGTGCAGGCACAGATACGACGTATCTTCCCTAATGGATACAGCATATTGGTTGTCAGAACAGTAATCTTTAAATGTCTTCGTTTAAGCTCTAGAATGCGTGCCTTTTTGCTAATCTTCACTAAGTACTTCATAATTACTGCAATTCTCAAATACAAACAATTAAGTAACAATTCTTTGCAGTAATTATATAAAATGGGTTATTTTCATAGGATAAATGATGCTATAAAAGTGACGTTATTTGATGTCATCTTGTGTGCTATACAGAGTCGGAGGATTTCTGTATCTTGCCGAGGATTTTTGTATCTTGGCAGGGCGTTTATACTAATGCAGCCATGGCAGTTTTTCTGGCTTTGCAGCTAGTATACCATGTTTATGAACCGTCTCTTAGGCCAGCTGGTGTATGACTCATTTTTTTTGTGCACGTAGACGTTTACCATTAGTGATGCATCAGCTGGTCTCATAGACGTTTCATATTTAGAGTTTGCTTGAAGTGTAACATGTTCATGAATCATTCCTTAAGTGTGTTTTAGTTATGTTTTTTGTGTATAGCCACGTTTTCCATCAGTGACATACCATCTGTTATGATACATGTTTCATACGTAAGTTTGTTGCTATATTAAGTTTTCATGCTTATTGTTATCTTATTTAAACTAAAAAATTTGATACAGATGTTGCGTGTTGCCAATGCAATGTGTAGTATTTATAGCCACAACAGATGTCTTTCGTTGAAAAAAGGCGATGATGAATTTGAATATGTAGGCAGGGCGGTATAAATTATGTGCAGCCACACTTATCAAACTAACCATTTGTCTTATATGTCTTTGCTTTACTATAAAGTTATATAAATTAATAATTATAACTGATAATTCTGTTATAGTGAGCATCTTAAAACATCAACTTACAGTGGCTTTGTGGATTGAGCGTAGAAGTGCTTTTTGAGGATGTTTGTCTGTAAAATCCCTCCGCATGTTAGCCTAATGTTTTAGCAGGTATTCTATGAAGGATTTGTTTAGTGTCCACACCTACACATTTCTCGAAAATTTCAATTATATATATAATTGTATGATGAAATGACTGATTTAAGTGCTCGAATGCTGCAACTCAGTATTAAAAACGTATGCTAGACCTGTAGCCGAGATGAGTTTCTGTCCTCCTGTCTGAGCTGTCCTGGAAAACTGCAATTGCCAGCGAACCGGTTGCGATAGCTTTCTTGTACTTGTGTTAAAAAATGTTAATGAAACATCAAATTACATCTTTTGATTGATCGTCCTTGTATCCATGTTAGCAGGCCACAACAACGATTTCAAAATTCAAATTATGTCTGTTTGCATGCTGACTGCTGCTTTGGACACAGAAATGATCTTTCGAATGTGAAAGGGGTTTTGGCATTATCACACGTGTTTATGTAAAAAAATGGTTTCTGATTTTGCATCTGTGATAATGGCAAAATCCTTGCCGTATATTCGAATGCTATATTATGCTTGCCAACGACCCCTTTATAAGGTTATGTATTATATGATACGTTAAATGGGAGATGATGAATAAGAGTGCTTTAGACGCTTCTCTGAGCCAACTGATCATTTGAAACCACCAAATGTTGGTACCTGAATTGGTGGGGCAGCATCAAGTTATGCTTGCAACCACGGTGTGTCTTTTGGTACGATAGCACGATAGTGTGTTTGCAGCCATGCCGCATCTGAATCCCTTTTATTTGGTCTGTTGCTCCCATAGCATGGCAAAATTTTGCTTTTTTAAATATGTATGAATGACCATGGCGGAGCAGGCTTGCTTTTTTTGCAGCCATGACAGTCATATTGTATGGTTAGAAAGCGACCCGTATTTTGGCAGGGTATCATGAGTTTATGTTTGCAGACATGGCGGGTGGCTGTTTGTGTTACCATGGCGAGACAAGCTTGCTTTGTTTGCAGGCATGACATACGTATTTTTATGGTTAAAAGTAACCCGTACTATAGCGGGGCATCACGAGTTTGTGTTTGCAACCATGGCGGGTCGCTATTCTTATGAGTAATGTTGGCACTGTAATTTGTGCGTTACTTATTTGGTAGCTAAAAGGGTAAATACCAACTATTGGAAGGCGTGCACTACTTGGCACGTTTTGTTAAAAGATACTGCTCTTTAATATCTCTATACACTCTAGGCAGCAATTCGAGGATTTTAAAACTGATAGATTGTGTCAATTTCGATATTCTCGAACAACTGCCTAGAGTGTTTACCCTTAAGCGTATAAGTTGTGTCCTGATTTTAAATATGATTATGCTACTGAAATATGTTAGGTCAGAGCGGTATTTGTCTTGACGGAGCAGTATAGGTCGGACTTTACATGCATGGAATGACAGGTTAGTATAATTGCACGCGCCCTTTGTACTTTGTAGAAGATTTGCTAATCTGAAAATCCATTAGCTATTGAAATCATCGATAGTGGAAGATACCTATGTGTTGGCGAGGCATGACGAATTTGTGTTTGAAGCTAATCAATAGTGAAAGCTACCTGCGTGTTGGCGACGCATGCTGAATTCGAGTTTGCAACCAAACGCAAGTTGAATTTTTCTTTGTCCCATAGTGATTCAGTAGTTAAGGGTAGATAATATTGAAGTCGGAGAGGGATAAAAAAAGTAAACACCAACCGTTGAAAGGCTTCTTTTTAGTACAATGTATTTGTATCTGTGTGCCATATGAAGTATGAGGATTTCCGTATCTTGGCGATGCGTTTATACTAATGCAGCCATGGCGGTCTTCTCGGCTTTGTAGGTCACGGCAGGCTGTTGTACAGAATGTGTTCGCTTTATACATAGTGTGAGGATTTTCATATCTTGGCGGGGCGTTCATTCTAACGCAATCATGTCGGTCTTCCCAGCTTTTCATGTGAACCAATCGTTGGAGTGTGAATATGGCTTCTTACACATTTATTGAATTGAGCCTTTAGCGATGAAGAATTTAAAAACTCATTTCTCCACTTCGGGCGATATTTACCATAGTAATCATTACTTTACTTTTATGCTTCTTTGACAGTTTCGATGGCTATTTCGCATGAACACTAAGTGGTTCCCACTTCCTGTTGGAATATATATGCTTCCAGTTTTAGTATGATCGATATGCTTTGCGTATTATCAGAAAATCTTAGCAAATCGGGAAGCCTGTTTTTTATTATTAAGGTTTGTGTTACTTTCTTTGAACGACATCTATACATGTCGTTTGTTTTGGTGTATTTGGTTAATTGTTATTGTTATGTAGGATATGTGATCTCCTATTGCTAACAACGTTCTATAGCCACATAAGAATTTCTTTTTCAAAATATACGATGATGAATTTGAATATGTAGGCACGGCGACATGAATTGCTTGCAGCCATATTTACCGAACTAAGCCTTTAATTCTGTTCTAAAAAGATAGCTGTTGTCATCACTTTATTATTCTTATGCTTGGTAACCATACCTTGAGAAGGAAATTTCATTTTGTTATACCAGTCTTTATTACCAAAGCTCTTATTTGTTTATTCATAGTTATTCAATAATGACGCGTAGTGGTGATAACAGTCATAACTAGTTTTGCGTTCTAATACGTTGTGTTCGTGTTGATCCGAAAACGAACAGAAGACATCGTTCCACTAAGTAGTATCACCATCTCTTCTTCCAATTTCCGATCATACACCAATTCTGCATATCAGAACAAAAAAACGCTTATGATTGTTTCCACCACTATTGCCTCAAATCGTGATACGCAAAGCGAGAAATTTTACAAAAAGAATATAAATATAAATGCGCATTGCTATCGATTAAAAAAATAAAGGTAGAAATGCACGATCATCTAGAATGCATTTTAACAAAGAAAGATGGGAAGCTAAAGAGAATGCCGTGATAAGTAGTTCGGTGCGAACTATTTTCTGATCGTATTCTCGTCAATTTCCCATCTTTCTTTGTAGACACGCATCTTATTATTAATTAACATGTCGTACACTAAAAATAAAATGTCGGAACTTGGACTTCTATAAAATACAACGACAAAATCAAATGTCCCTGCGGTGAAGCGCGCGCTCCTAAACCTCGTTAATAGTATACATCTATACACTTTCAGTTAGTGAACCCGGGTTTTGTTCATTTGATGGTTGAGACATTTTTTTTGAAGAAGAAAATTATATGTTTAAAGTAATAATAATATTGTTGTAAAGAAGTGTGTGTTAAAATGGCAAAATGAGTATAAAAAAAATTAATTTTTTTAAACTTTGAAAATGTATCCGTTGGTTTGCAACGGTTTAATATATGTGAGTTTTGTCTTTTTGTTTCGTCTAATGGATCGTGAGGGTGTAGGTTTTTGGCCGGTGGCGAGCACTCTCGGTATGGTGACGAGGGAAGCGGCGAAGCCACGTCCTCCCTCTTATGTCTTCTCCTCCTTCCTTCACAAATTCATTCGTACCAAACAATACGAGAAAAACACACACACACACACACACACCAAACAGATCAACACATAAACCCACTTACCAAGATCATATCTTGAGCTTAAGAAGAAGAAGATGAATCTAGAAATTCCCACTTACCAAGATCAACACATAAACCCTTAACAATTTCGAACAACTTCTTAAAAAATTGAATCTGCCTATGTATGGTAATTTTTGATTTTGATAGACTAATTTTTGTTATATTCTTAAAGTTTTAATTTTAATTTTAAATCAAGATTAGAGTTTCATTGTGTTTATGTTTTTATGAGCTGGGTATTTTATGTTTATGGTTTTCATGATGTGATGAGTCAATTGTTCATAGCAAAGGTGAAATTATAGTTATGTGTTAATTTAGGGTTTTGTTGATTTCGTGTTTTGTTATAAATTTTAGGGGTTTATGAGATTCATTGATTAGTTTCTTTGTTTTCTTAGGGTGCATTTGGATTGGCTTACTTTAACAGCTTATGAGGCTATTTTACTTTAACAGCTTAGGGCGATTTAATTTTGGGAATAAGCTTTCTACAGTCTTGGGCTTATGACAGGTTACCAGGAGTGTGCTGCATTCTCTCTCTTGGTTGAGGAGTTTGTTTGTATTATTATTGTAAGTATATCTACACTATGTTTCCGCTTTAAAAAACGTTAACATTTAACTATTCCTCATCTTCCACTAATAACATATGGTCGGAACTGTAAGCCCTTTCCCATGCTTTTTAAAAGGGCTGTGTATTGTCGATGAAGTAATGCTAAGATATTGTTTGGGTTAAAAAACGGCAAGGAATGATATTTTTTTCATGAATTTAATGTTAATTGCGTAATAATTACAGGCGTAATGTTGCTTGGAGGGGAATCAAAACCTGTAATGTGGTTGCAGCCATGGCGTGGATCATAAAATTTAGACGCACGTATCTTGGCGAGGCAACCACACACGTGATGTGGTTACAGCCATGGCGTGTGTTTGGTTCCGTTTCTATATTTGCAATGTATGCCTCATCTTCCACTGGTGACGTATGCTCGGAAGCCTGTGTATTATTTGTGTTGGTAGTTGACACACGAGACAGAATGCGTTTGCTTTTTTTAAGCGTGCGCTTGCTAATGTTTATGTGTGTTTGCTGATGGTTGCATAACGTTTGCCAATACTGCTCTTATGATTTTTTAGACTGAATACCTTTATTAAAAGGAAGGAGCTGGGTTGAATGCACATTTAATGCCTCCGACCAGAACCAATGTGTTAATTTAATATTTAATATTTATTACTTCCGACCCAAACCGGTGCATTACCCGACCCGATCCGGTGCATTAATTGCCGAGTGGTGGGATACGTGGCTTATCTCTACCAACGGGCATTTGGTCCAATGGTATGGAGGTTTTACCCTCCTAGGCAAGGTCTCATGTTCGAGTCTTGTCAAGGGCGATAGGGGTTTCCTCCCGCGTGCGTAAAGGGAAGGGTGCCATTGCCTTCTGGGCTGGACCCAACCTGGTTGTGTGGGCTCGCTACGCCTTCTGGGCTAGGGGCCATGTAGCCACAAATTGCCGTTCCAAAAAAAAACGTGGCTTATCTCTTTCCTAAAATTTGGGCACACGTATCTTGGCGGGGCAACCACACTCGTGATGTGGATGCAGCCATGGCGTGTGTTTGGTTCCGATTCTATATTTGCAACGTATGCCCATCTTCCATTGATGACGTATGTTCAGAAGTCTGTATTATTTGTGTTGGTAGTTGATGCACGAGAGAAAATGCGTTTGCTTTTTTTAAACGTGAGCTTGCTAATGTTTATGTGTGTTTGCTGATGCTTGCATAACGTTTGCCAATACTGCTCTTTCTCATGATTTTTTATACTGATGATATTATTAACGAATAACGAGGGGCTGTATTTAGTCGATGAATATGCTAGATGTTGTGGGTTAAGTAATGGGCAATGATGATATTTTTCTGTACTTATGTTTCTTCGGATCATAATTTATTTATGAACGCACGTATCTTGGCGGGACAACCACACCCGTGATGTGGTTGCAACCACGGCATGTGTTCGATTCCGTTTTTATATATGCAGATCTGAGCCTTAACTAATGTCGCCTAATGCCGTGACCGGGTTGTTCTATGTCTTTTGTTAACTTAATATGTTGTTAGTTCACTTCATGTGTGTTGCTCATTGATCCACTGCTCTCGCTTATGCTTCTTTGTACTGACGTCATTATCGATGGGTGCATTTATGGGATGAAGTGTGGACTTAAGTAGAGACTGAATCTTTGTTCATTGGCTGACCGAAGAGCCTCGAGCAGATTTACTTCTTTTTGTTATTTCTGCCGATCGTCCATTGACTGAAAGTGAGGTATACTATTGGTTGTTCATGTGTAATCAGATGACTTATAACTGTATAGTTGATTATTGATCTCCAACGGTGCTTTTCAGGTTGCTTTTCTGCGCTATACACAACAATGGAAGAAAAAGGCCGTGTTTGTATTGAATAAATTTGACACATACCAAACTGCTCTTGAGGTTTGATCATACTTCCTTTCACTCTTTTCTAGGGAGTGTGTGAATGTGTTGCAAGCTTGGTAATTTAGTTTTGCAGTGTCTGAAAAGACTGTAAAACAGTTAGATTCACTGATTTGTGATTATTTCTATCAAATTACCTAACTGCCCCTAACGTCAATCACTATTATGTTTAAATGGTATTCTTGAAGTCGCAAGAGCCGCTTTTTTTACGTTAAACTGGTAAATGTCACTCATTACTAATGAATGGTCGGTAAGTGTTGTGTCTTTATCTCAAACAGACAAATAAAAAAATAATGCTTACTAGGGAAAAGGTCAAACTATTTGAAAGTACCCGAAACTTTATTGTATATTCTACAAATAGAGCTTTTACAGTCTTTAATATATCAACTATCTTTAAAGTGGTGCAGTCAACCTAATCTGACCCATCGTGTTCTGATTGTGACTCATCCTGCCCACCGTCCTCTCTTTCCCCCTCTTATTACAGTTTATCCACTTGGGTTTATAACTTTAGCTATTCAAATGCAGCTTGAGGAAGCAGTTGGATTTATTAAAGAAGACACAGAAGACATGTTCTACTTGATCATGTTCAGGTTCTTTTAACCTCTCACTTTTTTTCTGTTACTAATCTTTGCTCTGAGTTACTGCAACCATATACAAAAATACGCCTTTGCTGGTATACAATTTATCGTTGGAACACATGAACGGATTAGATGGTGACCCTGATTTGCAAGTTCCTACCTGTTCAAAAAATATAGTTACAGAGGCAATAAAATGAAGAATATACACAATAAAAAATGCTATCAAGTGGTTACGATGGAGCCAGAACATATGTAATTGAGATTTGTTCGATTTAAGCAACAAATTTATTGCCAATTACCAGATTTGGTTAGGCATCTCAACAATCAGTAGTGGAGATAACATATATGCATACATTACAAATTTTGCCAAAGAATCGATAGTGGATAGCTTTGTTGCAAATATTTTGTTTTTAATTGTTGCTTTTTGGTATTTATCTACACATGTCAATTCTCATCTATTTGTGTGTTTTGTAGACAACTGTTACACTGTAGTGGCCACTTCTATCAACAATGGTGCTATTCAATAATATTTGAAAAATGGCAGCTGTTGCAAACGCAACTTCATTGGGCGGCATACACTGGAAGCCGATTTTGTAGGTTTTTCAGCTCTACTCCCACTATTTGAAAGTTGTACAAGGATTGCTTCCTATGTCTTAACCACTTTATATCGAGTCGGTCTAGAAAACTTAGATGAAGGGGATTAATCAAGAACCCTTACAAATTGCATTATCAGTAAGTAATCCAAACAACCCAGTTATTTTTCAAAAGAATCACCTAAATACCCGTTTCTATAATCTCTCTTTAAATAAAATGTCGGTCTTCATCTTTCTGACCTCCCTTAGTAATTAATAATATTTAGTTATGTTTTCGCATCTTGTTATAAAACACTTACTTGGATTACTTATGTGTATTATTTTCGAGTTCCATGGATCAATTGAGCAAGATGGCTATGAAAAGACAAAGGGTAAGAAGCTGATGGAAGTGGAAAAACAAACCACGACCAGTGATGTGAAAATGCATGATGTGGATTCCATAACCCAACAAGCTAAAGGAATAAGTGCAATTGCTGTTAAAAGTGAATATTCTCTAAGATCAGCTTCAAATGGATCAAATGTGAAAGTTACTTCAAAATCTAAACCACCAAAATGTAGACAGATGCCGAAAGGGATGAATGTCGATGTTGCTACAGAGCACAAACATACAAAAGCTAGGCAAGCTGAAATACTTGAACATTTGCAATTTCGAAACTCGACGGACCAAACGTGCAATTTGGCCAAACCACAAGGACCATTTTTGCAATTCTCTCTTTGGGTGGTGTTATTTCAAAAAGAAAGATCAGTTATTATTTTGGAGAGAATGGACAGAGAAGTATTTAAGAGAGGGAGATAGAGCTATATATTAGGGGTGTTGATCGGTTCGGTTATCGGGTTATTCGGTTTGTTTGGTTCGATTAGTTTGGTTAAAATTTTTTTTTGGGTCAACCCGAAAACTGAACCGAACTGAAAACCGAATTTAAATTCGGTTTGGTTTTCGGGTTGACCCGAATTATTTAAAGAAAAAGAAAAAACTTTATAGATATTTAGAAAAAAAAATAATTTAAAAATAAAAAGTGTTTTTTTATATTAGGATAAAATTTTATTGATCTTTTTATATATATAAATATATATAAAAAATATATATATTTATATAAATTCGGTTTTCTGTTCGGTTCTTGGTTCAGACTGCCAAACTCATATCCAACTCGAGAACCGAATTCGTAGTTTGTTTCGTTTCGGTTTTGGCAAATTCGGTTTGGTTATTTTCGGTTCGGTTTCGGTTTTCGGTTTATTCGGCTTTTTCGGTTTTTCTGCTCGCCAGTATATTGAGAAATGATCCAGCTAACATGTTTGTATATTAGCCCAATATTTTTCCATACATGAATACTCGTAGTAATTTTGATTCGTTCCACAAGGATAGTAATTTTGATTCATTTAGTCTACTTTGAACACCTTTTGACTAACCCATGATTCAGTTCATGAGGACAAGCTTGAGTGCTTGACCCACTTTGCCAAGATTCAACCCCAAAGAAGAAGCCAATTTGAATTGATCAGATCCTTTTGGGTTATGGAATAAACGACAACCACAAAGACACGGGACAATTTTTTCGAAGACATTCTAGTAAAACAGGTTTATATCTTAATCAATGAAATTAATTGCTTAAAGTAATGAGTTTATATGATTTAATGGTCAGGATTAATTTGGTTCAGTTTTTGATAATTCATAGTGATCACATGTATCACGTTTACGTTAGATGTTAGATGTACTAAGATGATGTGTTATTAGTTTTCGCCTTAATAAGGATTATAATTTGCTCATTCAAAAAGCATAATTACTTGACTTACGAAGTCTCTGCGCATAGTAAACAATCATTGTACATTGTATTGACCAACAAGGTTTTGCTCTTGGTAAAACTATTAAAAAGAAATCTCCGCAGTCAATAAAATTAGTCTTGTTTAGCCCATAAGAGTACTCAACTTCTGAGGAAGAAACAATTCAAAGTATTAGAGCATTTGTAAAATTCAAAACCATAATGTTACTCCCTTCGATTACCTTTTTTCTAATGCTAATGAAGTTGTATATCCATTAGACCCCATAGACATGGATCAGAGACTTACAGATGGAGAGACCATTTACAGCCAACCAAAGATTTGAGGCAAGGTTTCTTTAGCCAAGCACTTCAAACACTCGATACCTAGGGATATGGTAAAAAGACCACGCCACATCACATGGTTGTATGGGTTGCTAACCGCGAAACTCCATTTATCAATGCATCAGGAGTGGTTAAATTGGACGGCAATGGAAACCTGTCCCTTGTCAATGGCAGTGGTTCCATCACTTGGTCATCCAACTCCTCGGCGTCTGGCACAAATGTGAAACCCATAGCAAAACTCTTAAATACGGGAAATTTTGTAATTATAAATGAAAATCTTCTCAACGAGGAAAATTACATCTGGCAAAGCTTTGACCACCCTGGAGATACCTACATGCCAGGAATGAAGTTGGGCAAGAACTTTGTAACATAAAAAAAAAAAAAAAAAAAAAAAAAACAACAAAAAAAAAAATAAAAAATAAAATAAAAATGAAAAAAAGAAAAAACGAAGCGAAACATATCTGACATCTTGGAGGAGCGCAGATGATCCTTCCCCAGGTGAGTGTACACTCCGGTTTTTAATGGTTAAGAGTAAATACATTCAAGTATATATTAGGAAAAGTTCTGTTATTATAACAAGGATTGGGCCATATAATGGTATAGCATTTGCTGGCCAGCCAAACTACAAGCCTGACCCTGTTGTTCTGTACAAACTTGACATGGTTGTGAATCAGAACGAGATGTATTACATGTATACTTCTAATAGCACCAGATTATGGTTAAGAATGGTGGCAACTCCTGCCGGAAAGCTTGAGGTTTCTCAGCTAAATTTACGAAGTCAAGAATGGATGCAGGATATCAACTTTCCCCTGGATTATTGTGACAACTATGGACTATGTGGCCCATATGGAATATGTAGTACTTCTACAAATCCTAATTGTGTCTGCTTGAAAGGGTTTGAGCCTAGAAACCCACAAAAACTGAATCCATATAATGGGACTAGTGGATGTCAACGGAGTAGAACCTTGGATTGTGGGCCTGAAGAGGGATTCCTAAAGTTTTCAAGCATGAAACTGCCAGACACGCAAAATGCCGTTTATAATGGGAACATGAACCTCCAGGAATGTGAGGTAGCTTGTAAGCGCAATTGCTCTTGCACCGCGTATGCAAATCCAGACATCACTGCAGGTGGAGTTGGATGCTTGCAATGGTTTGGTGATTTGGTTGATGTTCGAGTGTACCCACAAAACGGGCAAGATCTTTATGTTAGACTGGCAGCCTCTGAATTATCTGGTAAGCCAGAACATAACTAATAATAATGCAATTTTCTGTTCATTATGATGTTTGGTTTCATCCTGTTATTGATCAAGTTTTTAAAGTTTAAGAATTCAACTCTTGTTTATGTTGGATAAATATGATTTACAAACTAAAAGGAGAGCTGATCATAGGAATTTAGCAGCAAAGAGATAGGATGTTTATTGCTGTAAATCTGACAATGTGTTGTTTGCGTTAACTTTGTAATATCTCGTAGATCTCCGTTCCAGTTTCCACAGAAAAAAACGAGTAGTTATTGAAGTTAGTTTGTCAAAATCAATTGGGCTGATTTTTTTGGGCCTGGTATTGGCACTCTGCACTTGGAGTAAAAGGAAGAAGAGATCAGATGCAGAAAGAGAAGGCAAGTAAAAGGAAGAAGAGATCAGATGCAGAAAAAACATGTAGTAAATATGTTAGTCACCCAGGGTGGTACTGAAGAAAGAGACAAGAGATTGCTGAGAAGCGATCTCAAGTCCTCCGGCAGGGCTTGAACGAATTGAGAATGAAGTCATCAGTATTCTAAACTCGAGCATCGGAAGCTTTGTGAAACTACTTGGGAATTGCCATATTGAAGGTGATGAGACAATGTTACTTTACGAATTAATGCCTAACAAAAGTCTGGGCAGTTTCATATTTGGTTAGGCTCTCGGCTCTTTCAATCTTGTAAAATAAAATTATAATTATTTTAATTTCAAAGGGATATAATTTTTATTAATAACCTATGTTGCTGCAATTTGTGCAGATGAATTAAGGAAGTCATCACTTGATTGGCCACAACGGTTCCACATAATTAACGGAATTGCTCGAGGTCTTCTTTATCTTCACCAAGATTCCTGGCTTAAAGTTGTACACAGGGACTTAAAAGCCGGGAACATTTTACTTGATCAACAGATGCGCCCTAAGATATCTGACTTCGGTTTGGCCAGAATGTTTAAAGAACACGAGAGTGAAGCAAATACCAAGAGAGTAGTGGGAACCTTGTAAGAATCCCTGAAGTTTGTATTGTTTAATGCATTATATATATATAATGTGTATTTATTTCCATGGTCTTTTGTTCTACTCAGAGGATATATTTCTCCAGAGTATGCAGTGAATGGTCTCTTCTCTGTAAAGTCAGATATATTCAGCTTTGGGGTTTTAGTGTTGGAGATTGTGAGCGGGAAGAAAAATTTAGGTTTTGTTCATGAAAAACACCATGATCATCTTCTTGGACATGTAAGTGTGTTGAATATAATCATTCAATGATGAAAATATCTAAATATTCACATATATGTATGCAATTGTTAGCCATGTATATACAAATATGCAAATTATCAGTATGATATGGCTACTGAATCTCCATAAACACCCATTTGTGATCAAGTATGAGCATATAAAAAAGATATGATATAGATGTACGACCTTTCTGATTTGAACTAATTTGTGTTTTGTATTTGGATTTATTTAGGCATGGAGACTTTGCAAAGAAGGAAAGTCTCTCGATTTAATTGATGAATGTTTAGGTAACTCCTACTCTGTTCCTGAGGTGTTGCGATCAGTACACGTTGGTCTATTGTGTGTGCAACAACGAGCAGAAGATAGACCTTGCACACCATCAGTTGTTGCCATGTTGGGTGGTGAAGGTTCTCTACCTTCTCCCAAACAACCTGGCTTCTTTATTCAAGGAAGTGAAATCTACTCCGCTTCACGTCTTCATTCACCATCATCGGTTAATGGAGTAACATTAACTCAGATAGACGGTAGATAATAAGAAGATTTGGCTTACTCATGTTAAAGGTCATTTTTATAAGTCTATTTACGGTATAAGAATGTTTATATATTGGATCTTTGTGTACTTATCATTTGATATCAACAAAATGTGTGTTTGGATACATCTATGTAACTTTTTTCAATTCTAGCATTAATGTTGTTACATGTAGTTCTTATCAAGTGCTGCATCTCATAGTCTCACTTGAGTAATAAATTAAGGTGTTTAACTTATTTTAACAAATCAAGCAGTTCCGACCAACGACTAAATTTGCCACTCGAACGTTGTACAATTGGAGTTTAATGATGGGTGTCATCACTTATTACCACTCCATCAATATACCAGATTACCAATCATCAACTTGAATTTGCACACACATATGGTTACAATTTCACAGGTGTGTACAGCTTCAAAAAATCAATATTGCAAAGTAGTTCTTCTTAGCTTAATAGCGTCAATGGGCCCGTTCTAGTTTTGTCTTGTACTTGTCTTGTTTAGGCACTTGGATTCACTATATTGTGTGTGACTAGTTTTTAAGTGAATATTATTAAGTTTTCAAGATCATATGCCTCTATCTGTGTATATGTTCCTGTGCATCTAACGCATGGAATATTACAGATATGTATTGTCTGTGTTGTGATTGCCTTTAAGATGTTCCCTGAAATGCTGGCCGCAGAGATTGGTTTAAAAGATAATCTAGTCATTGGTGTTGTAATTGCCTATGTTAATTAATAAGTGGTAGCAAGCGATGCGAATATCAAACCTTTTAATTTAGAAGATAGGTGACGGTCTGCTGAAGTTGGCAGGCATAGAAAATGGACATGCAGTATTATTAACGATGTATGAATGAAGACTTTAACTCCAAGGTAGACCAATTCACACATGATGGGTAATTTTGATGTGGCACTTTTGTCTATAAACTTGACTTTATCACATAAAACAGAATAAAAAATATTATGGAAAAACTACTCTTAACTCTGATATTGATTGATATGTGGAATGTTTTGCCTATACATAGAAGAAGATTCCTGATATGTACATTTTACCCCTTAGACACGGTGGCGTTAGTTGAAACAATGAACACTTTGTTAGCAGGTAAGTCTGAGAAAAGAAAAATAATTGTTATGCCTAATAATGTATTCAATAATTTGATTGGTTGATTTGAAAAAATATTAGTGAATTTTGGAGAAAGAAAATACATAATACATATGTACATATGATTTATGTATTTACACATGCATTTTAGATCTAAATAACACTACTCGAGAGAAAATGCTAATAAAATGTTCTAAACAGTAGTTTTGTCTTGCTTAGTCATTTGACTCCTTTGGAAAAAATGATCATATTTTGAAAGAATTAACCCTTAAATTAAGGTGGAAAAATGGAATCTTTATTGTCAAAAAGTAGATTATCAATTTGTCACGTTGTTGAGATTGAATAATTCAATAAAGTTGGTTTGGTCTTTATTTTCCTTGCTACTCATTCTAATTTTCTTTTCGCAGAATCTCAATGTTTTGAAACCCGGTTTAACCCAGCCGGTTCAACCGGTTCCGGTCGAAAAAAACAGGTCAAATTAACTCGGGTTTCATATTTTTGAAACCCAGTTTGACTTGCCGGGTTTGAAGCGACCCGGGTAAACTCGGTTCTCGAGACCCGATCGGGTTTTGGTTTTTTCGTGTTTTTTACAAATAAAACATGTTAATTGTATATATTTGCGACATAATTTTATTTTTACATATTATATTTGTTAGTAAATAGTTTTTATGCTCAATATATGAAATATTTCATGATTTATGTGACAACCGTGATTTGAGCAGGTTAGTTTATACCTTTAGAAATGGCTAAGAGTTCGTTTTGTGTGATTCCTTGTGTGCTATGTGTTAAATATGTGTGCTAAGTGATTTGAATAGGTATATGATATCATTTGAGGTGTATGATCATCTCATTTTGAGTGCGTTTGTGTTTGGTGATGAGTATTCCATTTGTTCACTTGTAGTGATAATGGAAAGGAATGGCGTATTGCATGCAATTCTACGTCAATAGTATGATGATTTTGTGTTAAGCGTTTATGAGAAATGTATCATGTTGAAAATAAGTGAAGTGGGTAAAATTTGGATATTTATAGTGGACTTTCTAAATATAGAAAGTGAAATGTGAAATGAAAAGTTATTTTTAGAAAGTTAGTAAGTTGCGTTTATGTGAAAAGGTTTACCCAAATTAGCTTAGGTTTTTATAAAAATTTAAGGTAATAAAGATAATTAGTTAATTAATAATAAGATAAAAAAAATAATAAATATATATGTATGTATATTAACATCGGCATAGGAGGAAAAAAAAGAGTTTAAGCTAGAAACAAATTGTTATTGGAAAGTGATGACGTATAGTACGGACCGGGCACGGCCCATACTTCTTATGGGCTTAACCCGTATCGCTGTCACGGATCACGGACCCGCTATTGTGTCACGGTCGCAGTCACGGACACTTGTCCGGGACGCGGCTTTCCTGGCACGGTCTCCAACAGTTGTATTCTGCATGTAACTGATTTATGCGCTATTTTAGGGAAGGATAACCCTAAATTAAGCAGGAGATATACTCTGCTAGTTTAAATGGGCCAAGATAATGTCAAATCCTGGTTTTTTCGGATACGGCTTAGGCCAAATTATGGGGAAACCCTATTGGGCATGAGGCCTATAAAAGGATCAACAATCGTCATCAATGAGGTATCACTAAAACTTTAATCATACTCGATTACTCTCCAAAAACCATATACTTACTCTCACGCCGGAGGTTAATCGTGGGATCCGCTCCCACGATAAGGTTAACGCGTGTTCTTTATTCCGTGTGTAGGGATCCTCAACGAAATTCACTTGGTGTAAGAATAAGGTTCCTCAGCCAGAATAACTACCTATTTGAGCCAAATCAGACCCAACCTAACTTTTGCATTAACAAGTTGGCGCCATCCGTGAGAGCCGACACTAGGAATCACTCTGAAGAATGAGCGCAATGGCTAACACAACCCCAATTGTGACCACTGTCACGAAAACAGCGAACAAAGAAAAAACGCAGAAGGAAATGGATAAAGTTAACATCCAGGACTTCTGTGAGGAACACTACGATGACATCTTACCCATTATCATGGATAAAGTCCGTCGCGATAAGCGAAAAGAAGTTCATGCCAGACTGGACTTCGGAGAAAGCTCCGAGAAAGGTCGGAGAGCAAGAGAGGGTTCTCAAAATTCAAGTGCTGGCGTCTCACCCGTGAGATACCACACCCCTTCAAGGAGGCCCAGGGTCCAGGACCGCTTGAGATACAACGACGGGAACGTGTTTAACCGTCTGAGCCGTCGAAGGAGAAGTGTACACGAACGGCTCAGCGATACCTACTCACCAAGCATGACAAGGTCTAGACCGAGCAGGACAAGCTCTAGGGATCCTTCCCGCATTAGAGGTCGCTCCCCCAGTAGAGACCGTTCCCGACACAGAGACCACCTCCGCGACATTGAAGAGTCGTACGATGGTATCTACTCCTCCCAAGGGACTAGGACCAAGTACAGAGGACCCCCTCGAGACAGACGTCGATCCAGGAGCACGAGGAGATGGAGGGAAAGCGAATCTCCACCATCCCGCAGATCTGAAAGCAGCACCAGTGACACGGGCCATTGGAAGTCAAGAGATAAAAGGCGCAAGACGCTGGAGGAAGACCTGGCCGTACCTTGGAGCTGCGAGGATGTAGATCCGTTTACACCTCGAATTCGCAACTTCAGAAGCTCGAGGAAGACGCGAATGCCCAACAACGTGAAAACATATGATGGAACTGGAGATCCGGAAGACCACTTAAAGGTCTTCCAAGCCTCGGCCCAAGTGGAACGTTGGGCAATGCCCACATGGTGCCATATGTTCAACTCCACCTTAATAGGGGCCGCGAGGGTATGGTTTGATGAACTACCTCCGGAAAGCATTGATAGTTACAAGGATCTAAAAGCAGCTTTCCTCGCGTACTTTATGCAACAGAAGAAGCATGTGAAGGACCCAGTGGAAATTCACAACATCAAGCAGAGAGATTGGACGGCAATGGAAACCTGTCCCTTGTCAATGGCAGTGGTTCCATCACTTGGTCATCCAACTCCTCATCTGGCACAAATGTGAAACCCATAGCAAAACTCTTAAATACGGGAAATTTTGTAATTATGAATGAAAATCTTCTCAACGAGGAAAATTACATCTGGCAAAGCTTTGACCACCCTGGAGATACCTACATGCCAGGAATGAAGTTGGGCAAGAACTTTGTAACAGGAAGCGAAACATATCTGACATCTTGGAGGAGCGCAGATGATCCTTCCCCAGGTGAGTGTACACTCCGGTTTTTAATGGTTAAGGGTAAATACATTCAAGTATATATTAGGAAAAGTTCTGTTATTATAACAAGGATTGGGCCATATAATGGTATAGCATTTGCTGGCCAGCCAAACTACAAGCCTGACCCTGTTGTTCTGTACAAACTTGACATGGTTGTGAATCAGAACGAGATGTATTACATGTATACTTCTAATAGCACCAGATTCTGGTTAAGAATGGTGGCAACTCCTGCCGGAAAGCTTGAGGTTTCTCAGCTAAATTTACGAAGTCAAGAATGGATGCAGGATATCAACTTTCCCCTGGATTATTGTGACAACTATGGACTATGTGGCCCATATGGAATATGTAGTACTTCTACAAATCCTAATTGTGTCTGCTTGAAAGGGTTTGAGCCTAGAAACCCACAAGAACTGAATCCATATAATGGGACTAGTGGATGTCAACGGAGTAGAACCTTGGATTGTGGGCCTGAAGAGGGATTCCTAAAGTTTTCAAGCATGAAACTGCCAGACACGCAAAATGCCGTTTATAATGGGAACATGAACCTCCAGGAATGTGAGGTAGCTTGTAAGCGTAATTGCTCTTGCACCGCGTATGCAAATCCAGACATCACTGCAGGTGGAGTTGGATGCTTGCAATGGTTTGGTGATTTGGTTGATGTTCGAGTGTACCCACAAAACGGGCAAGATCTTTATGTTAGACTGGCAGCCTCTGAATTATCTGGTAAGCCAGTACATAACTAATAATAATGCAATTTTCTGTTCATTATGATGTTTGGTTTCATCCTGTTATTGATCAAGTTTTTAAAGTTTAAGAATTCAACTCTTGTTTAAGTTGGATAAATATGATTTACAAACTAAAAGGAGAGCTGATCATAGGAATTTAGCAGCAAAGACATAGGTTGTTTATTGCTGTAAATCTGACAATGTGTTGTTTGCGTTAACTTTGTAATATCTCGTAGATCTCCGTTCCAGTTTCCACAGAAAAAAACGAGTAGTTATTGAAGTTAGTTTGTCAATATCAATTGGGCTGATTTTTTTGGGCCTGGTATTGGCACTCTGCACTTGGAGTAAAAGGAAGAAGAGATCAGATGCAGAAAGAGAAGGCAAGTAAAAGGAAGAAGAGATCAGATGCAGAAAAAACATGTAGTAAATATGTTAGTCTCCAGGGTGTACTGGAAGAAGGACAAGAGATTGCTGTGAAGCGGCTCTCAAAGTCCTCTCGGCAGGGGCTTGACGAATTTGAGAATGAAGTCATCTGTATTGCTAAACTTCAGCATCGGAATCTTGTGAAACTCTTGGGATATTGCATTGAAGGTGATGAGACAATGTTACTTTACGAATTAATGCCTAACAAAAGTCTGGACAGTTTCATATTTGGTTAGGCTCTCGGCTCTTTCAATCTTGTAAAATAAAATTATAATTATTTTAATTTCAAAGGGATATAATTTTTATTAATAACCTATGTTGCTGCAATTTGTGCAGATGAATTAAGGAAGTCATCACTTGATTGGCCACAACGGTTCCACATAATTAACGGAATTGCTCGAGGTCTTCTTTATCTTCACCAAGATTCCCGGCTTAAAGTTGTACACAGGGACTTAAAAGCCGGGAACATTTTACTTGATCAACAGATGCGCCCTAAGATATCTGACTTCGGTTTGGCCAGAATGTTTAAAGAACACGAGAGTGAAGCAAATACCAAGAGAGTAGTGGGAACCTTGTAAGAATCCCTGAAGTTTGTCTTGTTTAATGCATTATATATATAATGTGTATTTATTTCCATGGTCTTTTGTTCTACTCAGAGGATATATTTCTCCAGAGTATGCAGTGAATGGTCTCTTCTCGGTAAAGTCAGATATATTCAGCTTTGGGGTTTTAGTGTTGGAGATTGTGAGCGGGAAGAAAAATCGAGGTTTTGTTCATGAAAAACACCATGATCATCTTCTTGGACATGTAAGTGTGTTGAATATAATCATTCAATGATGAAAATATCTAAATATTCACATATATGTATGCAATTGTTAGCCATGTATATACAAATATGCAAATTATCAGTATGATATGGCTACTGAATCTCCATAAACACCCATTTGTGATCAAGTATGAGCATATAAAAAAGATATGATATAGATGTACGACCTTTCTGATTTGAACTAATTTGTGTTTTGTATTTGGATTTATTTAGGCATGGAGACTTTGCAAAGAAGGAAAGTCTCTCGATTTAATTGATGAATGTTTAGGTAACTCCTACTCTGTTCCTGAGGTGTTGCGATCAGTACACGTTGGTCTATTGTGTGTGCAACAACGAGCAGAAGATAGACCTTGCACACCATCAGTTGTTGCCATGTTAGGTGGTGAAGGTTCTCTACCTTCTCCCAAACAACCTGACTTTCTTTATTCAAGGAAGTGAAATCTACTCCGCTTCAGGTCTTCATTCACCATCATCGGTTAATGGAGTAACATTAACTCAGATAGATGGTAGATAATAAGAAGATTTGGCTTACTCATGTTAAAGGTCATTTTTATAAGTCTATTTATAGTATAAAGAATGTTTATATGTTGGATCTTTGTGTACTTATCATTTGATATCAACAAAATGTGTGTTTGGATACATCTATGTAACTTTTTTCAATTCTAGCATTAATGTTGTTACATGTAGTTCTTATCAAGTGCTGCATCTCATAGTCTCACTTGAGTAATAAAATAAGGTGTTTAAGTTTAACTTATTTTAACAAATCAAGCAGTTCCGACCAACGACTAAATTTGCCACTCGAACCTTGTATAATGGAAGTTTAATGATGGGTATCATCACTTATTACCACTCCATCAATATACCAGATTACCAATCTTCAACTTGATTTTGCAGTCACGCAGGGTTACAAATTTCACAAATGTGTACACCTTCAAAAAATCTATATTGCAAAGTAGTTCTTCTTAGCCTAATAAGGTCAATGGGCCTGTTCTAGTTTGGTCTTGTATAGGCATTTGGATTCACTATATTGTGTGCGACTAGTTTTAAATGAATTTTATTAAGTTTCCCTCTTGTTTCGAATCTGTGTATATATCCCTGCGTATCTAACGCACGGAATATTAGAAATATGTATTGTCTGTGTTGTGATTGCGTTTAAGATGTTCCCTGAATTGCTGCCGGCAGAGATTGGTTTAATAGATAATCTAGTCATTGGTTTTATAATTGCCTATGTTGATTAATAAGTGGTAGCAAGCGATGCGAATATCAAACCTTTTAATTTAGAAAATAGATGACGGTCTGCTGCAGTTAGCAGGCATAGAAAAAAAGGACATGCAGTATTATAAATATACACATTTGTTGACTGATCCACATTTGTTGACTGATCCACTGTCGTTTTGACAGTTGGTCAGTTGCTACAGTAACAGACTCCAATTTTTGGGCCAGCCCGTTTTTTTTTTTTAAATTTGTATGCACAAAGTAGGAATGGAAAAAAAATATTACAAAAGTTCTGATTTATTCAGATAAAAAAAATACCCGCGGAAACATCTTCGATACCTATTCACACATGATGTGTAATTTTGATGCTGGCACTTTTTTCTATAAACTTGACTTTACCACATAAAACAGAATAAAATATGTTAATTCAATAATTCTGATACTGATTATGTGGAAAATTTTGCGTATACATAGAAGAAGACTCTTGATATTTACATTTTCATTAGTTGAAACAGTGAACACTTTTTTATTAGGCAAGTCTTCCACTATGGGAGAAAATGCTAATAAAATGTTTCTGCGGTGTTCTAAACAGTAGTCGGAGGTCTACCTGGAAGCGGTCTTCTTACCCGCGGGTTTTCCTAAGGGTAGGGGTATGATCTGTCTACATTTCACCTCCCCCATACCCTGTCATGGCGGGATTGGGTATTGTTGTTGTTGTTGTTGTGAGTGTTCTAAACAGTAGTTTTGGCTTGCTTAGTCATTTGAGTCCTTTGGAAAAAATGATCATATTTTGACTAGAGAATTAACCCTTAAATTAAGGTGGAAAAATGGAGTCTTTATTGTCAAAAAGTAGATTATCAATTTGTCACTTTGTTGAGATTGAATGATTCAATAAAGTTGGTTTGGTCTTTATTTTTCTTACTGCTCATTCTAATTTTCTTTTTGCAGAATCTCATCCAAAATTAGTTCTAATTAAGTTAAAACGGCATCTGCATTTCAGTCCTCTGTATACTTTCTTCTGTTAAAACTTTCGACTTACATTGGAACTATAACATCATTCTTCCAAATTTCCAATAGACATACTACTACAAACGGTCACTAATTATGAAATGACCCGCTTACGATTGATTACACTGATGCCCATCATACTAGCCCTCGTAAATAAGGTGTTAACAACACCATGGGTGAATGAAATCCGGCCATATAATTATTTCACAAGTTTATGTTTGCCATAGTTTTGATTTATAGTACTTGAAATTGGTGGTTAGCCCAAAACAGATCAATCACTACAAAAAAAAATGTCCTTTAGTGACACAAAAACAAGTGTTACTAAAAGTCATAAAAATATCACAGAAAGTATAGAAATGCCAACAAAGTTGAAAAAGATGGGTAAAAAGCTTAACTATAATGACACAAAAAAGGTGTAATGATAAATTTTTTGCTTTTTATGCCACATTTTTCACCAAAATTGTCATAAATCTTAAAATTGATGTTTTGCTCACACTTTTTAATAGTTGTCACTAAAAAGCTCGATTTAATGACGCCTTTGTGTGTTATTAGAACCACACTCACTAAAAGTCTATTTTCTTGTAGTGAATATACAAACTCATTCTCCCAAATTTATTTTCCTTGATGCATTTTGCTAACTTTTATTGAGGCTTTTAGGTTGACTACATGGACTCTTCTCTTGATACCTATATACAATATGTATACTGGTCCAGATAAGTTATGTGGGAACACACAGAGATGATTTGGACTCGGTATACACTTTAATAAAAATAATTATTTATTCGCAGTCAAGAAGGTGACCAGTAAGAGTTATTTGGTCTTCACTCCTGGTAAACTATTAGTATTTAGTCTTTACCAAGTCTAGGTTCTTGGAAGAATGATAAAATCTAAAACACTAGTCAATGAAGAACACTTATTTAAATCACAAAAAGGGACCATTAAGTTGTGGGAAACTGGCAATTCAAAAGCTCAGTACATTCAATAATAATGTTACTCCCATCTATTACCTTCTTCTTTTTAATGCTATCATCTTGCAGTTCATTAGACACCATAACTATTTTTCAAAACATCACAGATGGTGAAACCATTGTTTCAAGAAACGAAAGATTCGAGTTGGGCTTCATTAGCCCAGGAAGTTCGAAGAATCGATACCTGGGGATATGGTATAAGAACACTTCACCTCATACAGTTATATGGGTTGCTAACCGTGAAAGTCCACTTACCAACAACTTGGGCATGGTTAAATTGGACAGCCAGGGTATCATGTCTCTTACTGGTGGTGATACGGTCTTTTGGTCATCCAACACATCTGCATCAGGCAAAAATGTTAATCCCACGGCACAACTCTTGGATAGTGGCAATATGGTAATAAATGATGGAAACGGTGTCATTTGGCAAAGTTTTGATTACCCTGGAGATACCCTCGTATCAGGAATGAAATTGGGCAAAAACCTCTTAACAGGAAGAGAGAAGTACCTGACATCATGGACGAGTGCAGACGATCCATCCCCAGGTGAGTATACAGTCAGATATTCAATGAATAAGGGTAAATATGTCCAAGCATATATTATGAAAAATTCTGCTATTGACACAAAGATTCGGCCCGTATTATATACGGAATTGTGTTTGCTGGCGACTCGGCCTAAAACTTATAAGCCTAACAACAAGTTTAATGTATTCAAGGTTGAATATGGTTGTCAATGAAGAAGGAGATGTTTTACGAGTTGACGTACAATAGCACCCACATCTCGTTGAGGTTCATAGCAATCTGTATGGCAAGCTTAATATATTGCATTTAATATGCGTCAAAATTTTTTGTTGTTTGTGGGGTGTGTTTTTTGTTGTTGTGTTGTGGGGTTGTGGTGGGTTGTGGTGTGTGTGGTTTACCCCTTGGGTGGGGGGGGTGGGGGGGGGGGGGGGGGGGGGGGGGGGGGGGGGGGGGGGGGGGGGGGTGGGGGGGGGGTTTAAAATTTTCCCCCCCCCCAGGGAAGAATGGCAGCAAGATCTCACCTTACCCCTGGATAATTGTGACAAATATGGACTCTGTGGACCATATGGAAGTTGCAGTACTGTCGCTTATCCTAACTGTGGGTGCTTGAAAGGGTTTGAACTTAAGAACTCAGAAGAACTGAGTCCTGATAACTGGACTAGTGGATGTCGACGGAGTAGACCATTAGATTGTGGGCCTGGAGAGGGTTTTCTGAAGTTCTCGAGCATGAAATTACCAGACACACAGACTGCTGTCTATAATCGCAACATGAGCCTACAGGATTGTGAGGTGGCTTGCAAGACCAACTGCTCATGCACCGCCTATGCGAATCCAAACATCACTCCAGGTGGAGTTGGATGCTTGCTATGGTTTGATGATTTGATTGACACTCGTGTGTACCCACAGAATGGGCAAGATCTGTATGTTAGATTGGCAGCCTCTGAATTATTAGGTAAGCCTTTACATTACCAAAATGATGCATTTCATATTTAATGGTGCTGACAATCTTAATTAAGTTTGTTTGGATTCGGTTTTTTTGCTTCTATAAATCAATTTTGAAGTGTCATTTTCATTCCTTAAGATTTTACAAATTAAACAAACCGAATCTCGTATGTTAACTTTGTACTCCCAAGTCCTTACAATGAATTACTTCAAGTTTGATAATGTTATGTTTATTTGAATTTTGTAATATCTCTTAGAGCTACGTTCCAGCATCCACAAAAAGAAACGAGTAGTTATTGAGGTTAGTTTGTCTATATCAGCCGGTTTGATTCTTTTGGGCATCATACTGGCACTCTACATAAGGAGAAAGAGGAAGGGAAGATCAGATGCAGAAAGGGAAGGCAAGTTAAACTAAACGAGATTGCTAAATCTGTTTTTGAGTGGTATCAATGATATTAATACCTTACGCTATAATTTTTTAATAAGTTCTTGTGTTATAGGTAGAGCAGTAAGGGTCCTAGACAAAGATCACAACAGTGGTAAGAAGAATGGAAATGTAGAGCTGCCTATATTCAGTTTATCAAGAATTTCTAAGGCAACCAATAACTTTTCTGTCACCAACAAGCTGGGTGAAGGTGGTTTTGGTCCTGTGTACAAGGTAATGCTCACAGTTATATGACCCCCCCGGCCCCTCCCTTCTCCCGAAGATAACGATATACTTGTCTTCTTAGTTATAGGAACTGCACTGTATGAAACGACTGAACAAAATATTAGTTACGTTTGAATTCACATGTACACATGTATATGCGCTAATTATGGTAATTTGCAGGGTGTATTAGAAGAAGGACAAGAAATTGCTGTAAAGCGGCTTTCAAAGTCCTCTCGTCAAGGACTTGACGAATTTGAAAACGAGGTTATCTGCATCGCCAAACTTCAGCATCGAAATCTGGTAAAGCTTTTAGGATATTGCATTCAAGGGGAAGAGACGATGCTTGTTTATGAATACATGCCTAACAAAAGCCTGGACTGGTTTATATTTGGTTTGGCTCATTCTTAAGCACCCATAATAGCCATACTGATCATATATACCTAGAAGTATGATTTATAAACTAATATATTTCATCTGTGAGCAGATGATCTAAGGAAGTCACTACTTGATTGGCCACAACGCTTCCACATTATCAATGGTATTGCACGAGGTCTTCTTTATCTGCATCAAGATTCACGACTTAGAGTTGTTCATAGGGATTTGAAAGCAGGCAACGTTTTGCTGGATCAAGACATGAATCCAAAGATATCAGACTTTGGCTTGGCTAGAATGTTTAAAGGACATGAGAGTGAAGCAAATACCAACAGAGTGGTTGGGACTTTGTAAGAATATTTTGTGCTCTTTTTGTTAGATGTAATGTAGATTTGTCTGTTCTCTACTAATTTTCATGGTCATAATTCTTCTCAGGGGCTACATATCTCCGGAGTATGCAGCCAACGGTCTCTTCTCAATCAAGTCCGATATATTCAGCTTTGGGGTTTTGGTGTTGGAAATTGTTAGCGGGAAGAAAAATGGAAGTTTTGCTCATGAAAACCACCACGACAACCTTATTGGACATGTAAGTGTGTTGAATATGATCCACCGATGAGAATATGCATACATGATGTATCTAAATTCTTTTAACCACTGAGGGTTGGCCTAGTGGTAAAAGCCTTATGACGGCCAATACCTAGGTGCAAACAACTTTGAAATGGTCACGCCAACCTCCTGAAAATGGAGGGCTTTACCGGGCTTAAATCCATGTGGCGGTGGGTTCAAACTTTGTGAATTAAGCGGCCAAACGGTCAAAACCCAAGGTTAAGAAAAAAAAGAACGAGCCATTATATATCTAGTGAAGCTCTCTAAACATCTATTTGCACCATTTTTGTGTCTATATATTCACACACATAACCCAATTTTAACTCAAATGTCTTTTTTCTTCAAGTATTCATATCAAACGTATGTGGTTTTGTTGTTCCATGGTAATTACACGTTTGTCTCATTGTTAGAGTCAAGATATAATTATAACTAGAGTTAGATTGAAGAATACACAGATACCTTTCTAAAAAGTGAACTACTCTAATTTTTTTGTTACATGGATTCATTTAGGCATGGAGACTTTACAAAGAAGGCAAGCCCCTTGATCTAATAGATGCATCATTAGGTAATTTGTGGTCGGTATCTGAAGTAATGCGATCAATACACGTTGGTTTATTATGTGTGCAACAACGAGCAGAAGATAGACCCGCCACGCCATTTGTGGTTTCCATGTTGGGTGGAGAAAGTTCGCTACCTAATCCTAAACAACCTGGCTTCTTTATTCCACATAGTGAAAACGATTCTACCTCAACTCGGCCATCATCATTGAATGACGTAACACTAAGTCAAGTAGAAGGTAGATAAATGAGGTCAAATGGAAGAAGTAATGTTGGAACATTTCAATACATGGATGATGTCGGCAGATAATGCAACTCAATTGTATGGGTGATTGTTAAGAAACTACATAAGTAAATTTTGATATATATATATATGTATATATGTTGTGGTGCATTGGAGAAGAAAATATGTATACAAATGAACGAGATGTTTTTCGATCACTGGTATGTACAGATGGGGATCAAATAAAAAGTGAGTGCTTTTTTTAAAGGTATTAAAATTCATCGTTTGAACATGCAAATGATGTCATTGTTTTTGTCGTTCCTTTTCGGGCTAATAACTTGTAAATATATTCAACTTGTTATTTTTTGTTGTTCTATGTAACCATTTTAAAATTTTACTATTAAAATACAATGCTTTCAAATCTCGACTTTTATGTGTAGTATGTCACCTGCTAGCACCTTAGTCGGTTGCAAGTCCCCTTTTAATTTTTTTAACTAATGCCACATCTAATAATACATTTCCACATAAGATTAATGTGTTAAAATAGCAGTTATCATTCATATCCAAAGTACAAAACACATTTACCTCACTTTACTCTCAGATCCCTTTCACCCGATGAATTTGAAGATGAGGCTACTTCTAGATTGAAGATTCATGGAAATAGGTAAAAATGCATTTAACATGTCATTTGTATAGCTTATTTCATGGGCTAAAAAAGAAACGCAAATCGTTAATTCACCT
>BQNB010030264.1:43778-55025 GCA_026074375.1 Tanacetum coccineum
AAGTATGAGTGAGTTGTGATACGCTTATAACTACGTTGGCCACCGTACTTATATTCGCATCCTTTCCCAATCATATTCAATATTGAGCACACCCATTTCAATGACTGACATAACTAAGGCACCAAACCATGAACATACAAAGGCACACAAAAGCAGAATACCACATACATAGATCCTATACGCAACTAAATGATGGATCTTAGGTTATAGTCTAGGCCAGTCCACCTAGTTCTCTATAACCTTGGCTATGATTACCAATCTGTTGCACCCCGACAATGATGGAAACTTGGGAATGCAACATAATGATCAATCATAACACAAGATACAAAATAGAGAAAACTACATTACAAACACTCCAAGTTCTATGAAGACCATCAACCTTGAACAAACTCAAGTGATGTCCCAAATCGCAACTAAAATCCAAAATCTCTTACAATTATTCATATGCCCTCGCAGGGGTCCATAATCCAAACTTAATCCAAAACATCCAATTACTAGGACCAAACAACAAGCAAGCAAGACTTCGGGGTCAAATGGAAATTCACTCATACTTTAAGTCTGTTATAACAATCACCAAACTACTCTTCTTTCACTTCACCTGAAAATGATACTCGAAAACGTCAACAATAATGTTGGTGAGCTCGTAGGTTTGACCTTAAACCCAAAAGCTGTGCCAATATTTCAACAGTGGACAATAGTGCTATATGACAGTGAATATATGCAAACAACCTTAGCATCACAGCTAATCAATAACCATATGTCACTTACGCACCTAAAGGGCCTACCAGCTAGAGCACTAAATTAGGGCAGGACCACACACAAACCTGGTTAGGCGTACCCATCCGCTCCAATAATCACACAAATACTAGGTAGGCGTACCCATCCGATCTAAACAATTATGAAAATACTGGGAAGTTAAATATAATAATTTGAATTAGGCTACCCCCCCCCCCCGATCCAAACAATCATTCAGCACATAATATTCACATAGCAGTCATAAGCACGTAACTTGTCCTAAAAACAAAACCACATTTCGCACAGATCAATTCAAAACATTTCAAAACACATTTGAGTATCATTTTCCCCCAACGGAAAAACCAGTAAAAAGTGAGGCTACGAGAACTCACCTCAAGCAAGTCTTTAGCAACCAAATCTCAATCACACAAGCAAATGCAACGACGCCCGCACACGACCTAGTCCAGTTAATGTCCCAATTTAATCATCCAATTCCAAAACAATCTTCACGTTTGATGCATAGAGTTTAGACGCGTTGTACAATTACCCAAATAAAATTTAGTGGTGTGATGGTTGACGACATATTTTCACAATCATATCAATCTCATTCCCCGATAATACATACTTATACTATTTAGAGAAAATAGATAAGTATTATATAATAAAATATTATATAATTTAAAAAGTATAAATATATTTCGACAAGTCCATTCGGTAAACCTTAGTCACTTCAAAATAATCATAATACGGTTAAAAATGAAACGTTTACTCATACTAAACACATTAGTGAAGTTTCGAGAAAAATTATATTTTTCGTCTTTTAGTGAATTTATTAAATAAATAAAATAATTAAATAATATTTTATTATTTAAAAATAAAAATCATGTTTTTAGGAAAATTTCTAAGTATAAACTTTTTACGAAATTTCGACATGATTCGTATACTCCAACAACGTTTTCCAAGGTTTCAAACCTTATTTTCAACATTTTCATAAATTCGACACTTTTCGAAAAAAATTTAAATTCTCAATCTTTAATGTTTACTAAAACGTTTTTCCCAAAATATCGTTCCATATCACTTCGTAAACACATTTTCACTTTCAAAAGTCCATCAAAACTCTCATAACGACTAAATATCGCTTGTTGGGCTTTAAGGCCCAACAAGGGTCCATTAAGACATTTATAAGTCCAAAATACGATCCAAGTCCAAAATCAAGGTCCATTTACATATATAAGTATATACTTATATGTAGAAAATAATCCGGACCACAATAAGCCCTCCCATTAAGCCACGGCTTAAATAGACTTATTGGGCCGCGAGCCCATAAGCTCCAAAATACGTATATTAAGCTTTAAGATAAGCTAATAAGCTACGTATCGCCTTTGGTTACTACCATAAGCCTCAAAAATAGTCTACAAACATACGCCATAACGCAAAATAATCAAAAATCACTTCCCTAGTGATCTTGATGAAAGACGTGGCCTATAAGCCCAAAATAAGCCACGAAATGCTTAAAAATAAGCCCACAAATAAGCTATACAAGCTATTATTCAAAATAAGCTATCTAGCAACATATGTTATTCAACCATCACGACCACAACATCAAAACTACAAAAACCCTCTTTTTCCTTTTTACCATACACGAACCAAACACACCCTTTTTTATTCATTTCGCTTCCAAAAATCGATTTTCACAACGATCAACTTGTACAACTAACATCTATGCATCAAAATAAACCCAAAAGGACAAACAAAATTTAAATTTGAAAACTTACAAGAAAATCTTCAAATTTGTAGATTTCGACATGAACCGGACAACCCAAACGTTGTTTAAATGAATACCCGGACACTAGAATCAACCCCAAATATTTATGTCTTCATTTTTTTATCAAAGTTTAAAAATATTATTGTAGCGTTGTGGAGTTGTGACGTGGAAGAGCACACACCAAAGTGTGTGTGTATTTTGTTTGTGACATGAAAGGATAAAAAGAACAAGTGGAGAATATTATTTAATACACACCTTTAGACAACCCTGCTAAAAACTAGCCCTTCTTTTCCCCTCTTGACATTTGACCAGCCATGGAATCCTAAGGGTCTCGGTTCTTTTCTTTTGTGTCGGATCACTTAAATACTACGTAAAACCAACGTGAAAATTTACCCAAAGTAATTAGCTATTTTGTTTCACATTAAATTACTTTTCCATTACCTAGAGTATTCACACAACATATTTTCACTTTAAACCCTTTCAAAACTCATTTGGACATTAACGGACGTGTCAGACTCGTTTTTCCGCATTTCTCAAAATTCACGGGTCAAACCACCCGGAATACAAATAACACAATAATACCTTCCAAAAGGGATTATTAATCACAATACTCATAAAATCACCACCGTCAACACGATACAAAAATCTAGATAAACTGACAAAATTTAAATAGTTAAAGGACTATAAATGAAATATTCATAACACAAAAAGGGTAAAGGATACATTCTACCCCTCTTAAAAGAATTTCGTCCTAGAAATTCAACTACTAACATCACTAAACAAATGCGTTTACTTTAATTTCAACTGATCTTCACGTTCCCACGTGAATTCAGGGCCACGTTTTAAATTCCACCGAGCCTTGACGATGGAAATCCTACTACGCTTCCACTTCTTAAACTACCTTTCCAAAATTTCCACAGGCTCTTCCACAAAATTCAACTAGACGAACATTTGAATCTCTCCAAGAGCACTTGCAGTGTTGGGTCAGCCAATAATTTTAAGGTTTCACACGTAGAACTGTCATGAACACGCATTCAATTCCTTATGCAAAATCTAACCATAGGCCACAGGCGCTACCTTTTTGGATAATCTCAAAAGGTCCAACAAATCTAGGTGCTAACTTCCCTTTCTTCCCAAAGCGTACCACACCTTTCCAAGGTGATACTTTGAGCAAGACATAGTCACCTACACTAAACTCTAGAGGCTTCCTCCTCTTATCAGCATAACTTTTCTGACGATCACGCGCAGCCTTAAGTCTATCCTTAATCTGCGAGATCTTCTCAGTAGTCTCTTGCACTAACTCATGTCCTATCAACTGACCTTCTCCAACCTCAGCCCACATAATTGGCGAACGACACTTTCTACCATACAATGCCTCAAACGGAGCACATCTCACACTAGAATGATAACTATTGTTATACGAAAACTCAACCAACGGAAGATGAACATCCCAACTTCCTCTGAAGTCTAGGACGCACACTCTAAGCATGTCTTCCAAAGTCTGAATAGTACGCTCACTCTGACCATCGGTCTGAGGGTGATAAGCCGTACTCATGTCTAAACGAGTTCCTAATGCCTCTTGCATTGACTGCCAAAACCTTGATGTGAAACGACTATCACGATCCGATATAATCGAGATCGGCACACCATGTCTAGAAACTCTCTCATTCAAATACAATCTAGCCAACCTTTCCATCTTATAATCCTCACGCATAGGTAGATTTAGCAGACTTAGTTAATCGATCTACAATGACCCAGATTGTGTCATGCCTACTACTAGTCCTAGGCAATTTAGTCACAAAATCCATAGCTATCCCTTCTCATTTCCATATGGGAATCTTAGGTTGTTGGAGCAAGCCAGATGGCCTTTGATGCTGAGTCTTAACCTTTAAACAAGTCAAACACTTACTAACATACTTAGCTATATCTTTTTTCATTCCAGGCCACCAATACCTATCTCTCAAATCATAATACATCTTATCAACTCCTAGGTGTACAGAGTACTTCGACTTACGAGCTTCATCCATTATCAGGGTTCTTACATCACCCTTTAAAGGTACCCATATTCAATCCAGGTAGTACAAGGTTTCATTACTTCTCTGTTCTATCATCTCATCTAACCATTCTGTAATCCTGCAAACTCATCTACAGGCTCCTTCTAAGTCGTCAGTATCCTATCCTTGATACTTGACTGAAGATCATATTCAAAGCTCTAACTCTCTTTGGATTTAATCTTTCTTTCCTACTTAAGGCATCAGCCATCACATTCGCCTTATCAGGATGGTAGCTAATTTTACAGTCATAACCACTAAACAACTCTATCCAGCGACGCTGTCGTATATTTAACTCTTTCTGACTAAAGATATACTGAAGACTCTTATGATCCGTATAGATGACACTCTTTGTCCCATACAGATAATGTCTTCGGATCTTAAGTGCAAACACAATGATACCCAACTCCAAATCATGGGTAGTATAATTCTTCTCTTGAATTTTCAACTGCCTAGACGCATAGGCTATCACCTTACCTCTTTGCATTAACACATAACCTAGTCCTATCCCAGACGCATCACAATATACCACAAAGTCTTCTGGTCTATCAGGGAGAGCTAGAACAGGCGCATTACACAACTTATCCTTCAAGGTCTGAAATGCCAATTCCTGTTCCTCACCCCAATCAAAAGTCTTACACTTCTAAGTCAAGATAGTAAGAGACTTAGCTATCTTAGAAAAGTTCTCAATGAACCTACGGTAATATCCAGCCAATCTTAAGAACAAACGATCAAACAAAATTCTACACGGGATACTTCTAAGTCTGCTATCAATCACCAAACTACTCTTCTTTCACTTCACCTGAAAATGATACTCGAAAACATCAACAATAATGTTGGTGAGCTCGTAGGTTTGACCTTAAACCCAAAAGTTATGCCAATATTTCAACAATGGACAATAGTGCTATATGACAGTGAATATATGCAAACAACCTTAGCATCACCGCTAATCAATAACCATATGTCACTTACGCACCTAAATGGCCTACCAGCTGGAGCACTAAAATTAGGGCATGACCACACACAAACATGGGTAGGCGTACCCATCCGCTCTAATAATCACACAAATACTGGGTAGGCGTACCCATCCGATCCAATAATATCACAAATACTGGGTAGGCGCACCCATCCGATCCAAACAATCACAAATACTGGGTAGGCGTACCCATCTGACCCAAACAATCATGCATCACATAATATTTACATAGCAGTCATAAGCACATAATTTGTCCAAAAAACAAAACCACATTTCACACAGATCAATTCAAAACATTTCAAAACACATTTGAGTATCATTTTCCCCAAACGGAAAAACTAGTAAAAAGTGGGGCTACGAGAACTCACCTCAAGCAAGTCTTTAGCTACCCAATCTCAATAACACAAGCAAATGTAACGACGCCCGCACACGACCTAGTCCAGTTAATGTCTTAATTTAATCATCCAATTCCAAAATAATCTTCACGTTTGATGCATAGAGTTTAGACGCGTTGTGCAATTACCCAAAACAATTTAGTGGTGTGATGGTTGACGACTTAACTCCACAATCATATCAATCTCATTCCTCAATAATACATGGTTATACTATTTAGCGTAAATAGATAAGTAATATAATAAATATTTATAATTATTAATTATAAATATATCTCGACAAGTCCATTCGGTACACTTTAGTCACTTCAAAATAATCATTATACGGTTGAAAATGAATCGTTTACTCATAATAAACACATTAGAGAAGTTTTGAGAAAAATTATATTTTTCGTCTTTTAGTGAAAATAAATAAAATAATTAAATATTATTAAAAAAAATCAAAAATCATGTTTTTAAGAAAAATTCTAAGTATAAACTTTTTACGAAATTTCGATAAGACCCGTACGCTTATATAACGTTTTTCAAGGTTTCAAACCTTATTTTCAACAATTTTTAACAAATTCGACACTTTTCGACAAAATTCCAAAATCTCAATCTTTAACACTTACCAACACTTTTCCTCCAAAATATCATTCAATATCTCTTCGTAAATACATTTCCACTTTCAAAGGTCCGACAAAGTTTTCATAACTACTAAATATCGCTTATTGGGCCCAACAAGGGTCCATTAGGACATTTATAAGTCCAAAATATAATCCAAGTCTAAAACCAAGGTCCATTTATATATATAAGTATATACTTATATGTAAAAATAATCCATACCACAATAAGCCCTCCCATTAAGCTGCGACTCAAATAGACTTATTGGGCCGTGAGTCCATAAGCTCCAAAATACGTACATTAAGCTTGAAAATAAGCTATTAAGCTATATATCGCTTTTGGTTACTACCATAAGCCTCAAAAATAGTCCACAACATATGTCATAACACAAAAATAATCAAAAATCACTTCCCTAGTGATCTTGATAAATAAAACGTGGCATATAAGCCCCAAATTAGCCAAGAAATAACTTAAAAATAAGCCCGAATAAGCTATACAAGCTACTATAAAAAATAAGCATTCTAGCATCATATATTATTCGACCATCACGACCACAACATCAAAACTACAAAAACTCCTTTTTTCTTTTTACTATTTGCGAACCAAACGCACATTTTTATTCATTTTGTTTCCAAAAATCAATTTTCACGACGATCAACTTGTACAACTTACATATATGCATCAAAATAAACCCAAAAGGAAAAAACGAAATTTAAATTTGAAAACTTACAAGTAAATCTTCAAATTTGTAGATTTCAACACGAACTAAACAACCCAAACGTTGTTTAAATGAATACCCAAACACTCGTATCAACCCGGAATAACACGTTCTTGATCAAAGTTGGAAAACTATGGTGGATTGTTGGTGGTAGGTGGCGGACGTGACAAGAACACACACAAGTGTGTGTTTATTTTGTTTGAAAATGATATCAATGAGAAATGCTTAGATGTTAAGCATATAAGTGTACAACTCTAGACAAAGGAGCTAAAACTAAGCCTCCATGTCTCTTTTTCTTTCATATAACCGGCCATGGCATCCAATGTGGGTGTCAGGTCTTTCTTTTCGTGTCGAAATCACTTAAATACTCATAAAACTCAATCGTAACATTTACCCCAAAGTTAATTAGCATTTTTATTCACTTTAAAAATACTTTCCATTAACCTAGAGTATTCACATGACATATTTTTACTTTAAACCCTTCGAAACTCAATTTGGACATTAACGGACGTGTTAGACTCGTTTTTTTAGCATTTCTCAAAATTAACGGGTCAAACCACCCGGAATACACATAACGCAATGATACCTTCCAAAAGGGATTATTAAACACCATAAACCACAATTTATCACATATCTCATAAAAAAATCACCGTCAATACGGTACAAAATCTGAATAAACTGACACAAGTCAAATGGTCAAAGGACTACTAATGAAATATTCAGAACACAAAAAGGGCAAAGGTTACGTTATCATTACTAACAAATATGTTGTTTAGGATTCATCAATTAATATTAAGGACATGTTTCGATAGCCTATCGGTTTTTGTGTTAGGGAGACTTCTACAAGCTCTATTCATTACTTTTAAATCATTAATTAATATGCTTTAAAATGAACAATAGTCAAATTATTTGCTGGTTGATTTTGGACATTTTATGCCAATTAGCACACTCGTGTTCGTATATGACTAGGCTTCATTAGTAACGAGGGTGTGTAATTAGTTGCGTGCACTAAAATATTCAAACGGATGCACTAAAATATGCAACCAGATGCACTAAACAAGTACCTGAAACGTATGTTGATATGTAATTAAATAAATAATTTTGAAAGTGCCTAGTTGAAATGGTAACAGTAGCCAAAGTTTAACAAACAAATGCCTTAAATTTGACAAACGAATGCCTTAAATTTAACAAACGGATGCCTTAAATTTAACAAATGTATGCCTTAAATTTACCAAACAAATGCCTTAATGTATTCTCACATATGAGTTAAACTAAACAAGCACATGCCTTGTACTAAACAAACATATGCATTAAACTGAACAAACAGATGTCTTAAATTTAACAAACAAATGGTTTTATTTTATCACATAAGCCTTAAGATATTCACACGGATGCCTTAAATAAACAAACAGATGCCTTAATGTATTCCCACTTATGACTTAAACTAAACAAGCACATGCCTTATACTAAACAAACATATGCATTAAACTAAACAAACAACTGCCTTAAATTTAACTAGCAAATGCCTTAAATTTAACAAAAAAATGCTTTTAATTTATCATATATGTCTTAAGATATTCACATAGATGCCTTAAATAAACAAACAGATGCCTTAATGTATTCCCACATATGACTTAAACTAAACCAACACATGCCTTATACTAAACAAACATATGCAATAAGAGGAACAAACATATGCCTTAAATTTAACAAACAGATGCCTTAAATTTAACAAACAAATTCTTTTTAATTTATCACACATGCCTTAAGATGTTCACACAAATGCCTTAAAATAAACAAACAGGTGCCTTAATGTATTCACACATATGACTTGAACTAAACAAGGACATGCCTTATACTAAACAAACATATGCCATACGCATCAGGCGTATATTCTCATATCTACAATCACGTTTTGACATATAAAGCACTCGTAAGGTTTATATGTGAGACAAATTATTCAGTTTTGAAGAAGACTCCGCAACAAGAATATAGAAGAGCAACATAACTCCTACATGGCTCTTTTCATTGCTGTCATTTGACTCTAAAAGTTATAATTTCACCTTTAGCTATCTTTTTCGGAACCTGGTTTAGGATAACAGCTGGACATTCCTACAATGTAATCAGATTCATCTGTTATTCTATCTTCTTAGAACCTGCATATAACCTGGTGAGGATAACACCAAATGAAAGTAAAAGTCTTCGAGGAAATCTTACACATATAATCAGACTGCAAGTGAAATAAAAATAAAATGGTCATGATCCAAAGTGCCTAGCATTGTACGAGAAACTTTATATCAATTGTTTGTTCTATCATCAAAGAACTAGACTCATTTTTACAAACACTGTTTTGAAAAATCTTTGTTCCGCATATGAAAATGCAAATAGATGCCTTAAATTTAACAAACAAATGCCTTAATATTCCCACATATGACTTAAGCTAAGCAAGCACATGCCTTATACTGAACAAACAGGTGCATAAACTGAACAAACAAATGTCTTAAATTTAATAAATAGATGCCCTAAATTTAACAAACAGATGCCTTAAATTTAACAAACAGATGCCTTAAATTTAACAAACAAATGATTTTAAGATATAACACATGCCTTAAGATATTCACACATTAAACTAAACAAACAGATGCCTTAAATTTAATAAACAGATATCTATTTTTATTTAGCAATTAACTATTTTAAACAATCAAATATTAAGATATTTTATTTAACTAACAAATGTTATTTTTCCATGTGACCTTGATGCACTAATCAACCAATCTAATATTTATCATTTTTTTAATATAGTCTTCATATTTAATAATCATAATAAATTCCTTAAACAAACATATGCCTTAAATTTAACAAACATATGCCTTAAATTTAACAAACATATGCCTTAAATCTAGTAGTCTTCATATTTAATAGTTTTCATGTTACCCTTATGCCTTAAACAGTTATAAACTGATGCCTTTAGACATTTTAGAACTGATGCCCTAACACAGTTTTAAACTGAAGCCTTTAAAATTGTTAAAAACAAATTCCTTAAACCAACAAAGTGATTTACTAACACAACGTTAAAACATATGCTTTAAACAAACAAACACCCTAACTTTTTCATATCATTATCCAATCTCACAAAATTATGCCCTAATTTTGTCACTTGCTGCACTAACCATACATTCCTGATTCCTTATTTTATTAACACACACTAAATGTTGATGCGCTACTATACATCAAACTGATTCCTTGATCTATTTTATACATACACATTTCATGGATTTAGCATCATTAACTGATACAAATATATTTTTAATTTTTTTACATACCTATTCCATAATACAATATTAAAACAGATGCCTTAAACAAACAAACAAACTAATGCCCTAATACAATACTAAAACAGATGCTTTAAACAAACAAACAGATGCCCTAAACTTACACACAATAATAACGTGTATCCTGATGCTGCAAATATACACACATATTTCCTAATATGTCATATCATTCAATAATAAACATATATGCTGCAAATTAGTGCATCTTAATTATAAAATCTCAATTAGACATTTTATCAAACACCTAGTGTGCAACTTTCATAAACACATTTTTTAATTCATTTTTTTAATACCTGGTAGGATACATTCTGATATGAGGATACACTTTCAATAAAACTTCAAAAATCATTATATTTTTTATTTAGATTTGATCAATAAACCAAATTGGTGCACTTACAAAATTTAGAGAATGGCGGAAACTTGGGAATGCAACATAATGATCAATCATAACACAAGATACAATATAGAGAAAACTACAATGCATTAACTTCAAGTGTTACAAAGACTGATGTGTTTGTTGTTGTATAGGTGTTAATTATAATCATCAGGTTTTACATTTATATTTAGCCGACTAACCTAAAGACAATACTTTAACGGGCAGAGTACCCAGTCAAGATGTAGCTTCGCGTTAAGTAGGGTGTCGAACACTAAGAGTGAGAGTTAACCTATTATTCT
>BQNB010030265.1:4363-55024 GCA_026074375.1 Tanacetum coccineum
AGCTTTCATCCAAAGGTATTGTCCGCCATCCAAGACTGCTAAGCAGCTTGAAGACATTCGTAACTTCAAACAGGAAGGCGACAAAACATTATACCAAGCTTGTAAAAAGTATAATGACCTGCTATATAAATGCCCAACTCACGACATCAATAGCCATCAGAAGGTGAATATCTTCTATAATGGTATGGGCACCATGAACCACCAATTGCTTGACTTACAGGGGCTAATTCCTGGCATGACACCTGCTCAAGCATTGACGACAATCCAGACTATGACTGGCCACTACTAAAAGTGGCAGGATGGTTCATCTAGCAGGAATATAGATAGAAGTAGTAACTATGAAGGAATCACTGCTATTGTAAGCAAACTGTATGTTATTCAAGTAGGATGCCCGCTTTGCGGAAAAGCTCATCTCGATAAGGAATGTCCTCTAAACGAAGAAGTTAAGAGTGGCGAAGAGGTTAAGTATGAAGAGTTTGGACGACCTTCCCCTTTTAGAAATGAAGCTAAATATTGTGTGGGCCTGCCTGGATACTACACACGCCTTGACAATCGCCTACCAATTCGTATTATGCCCGCCTGGATACTACAATTTGCCCGCCATAGTGGAGAACAAAAATCCCAATCTAGGAGGAGCTAATGAGCAAGCACTAGAGGAGATCAACAATAAGAAGAGTTGAGATGGAAGAGATTGTTGAAAAAGACACCAAGAGAATATGGAGATTAACACTTGGAATCAAAGCGCCTTTCTCAAAAATCTGGAAACCCAAATCGAGCAACTAACAAAGGAGTTTCATGCAAAAACTGTTAGTGAAGTAAACAATTCATCATTCGGCCTGTTAGCCTTATTTTTATACAAGTCGAACAAGAATGTTATCAGTCGTCTTAGTCGTAATTAGTGTTGTTATGTAATAGGCTAGTCGGGATTAACGGGCTTAGACTTTAAGCTAATATTGTTTATGTTTTGGGCTCAAAGCCCAAGATAAGCCAAGCCCGGCCCAAGTAGAAAGCCCATACGCCATCTAGTAGGATAAGGGTATAAATAGGACCCGCTCCACACATGGAGAGGGTGTTGGTTACATTTGTATGTGTTTCCTCCCAATCTAATCTTTCTCTCTTAGTTTCTCTCTCTACTTTTCCTTCTTTCTTTCTATGCGTATTTCGTGTCTTATGGCTTATTGGTAGTGCTTATTAGTTGTGTTTGGATCTTAGTTAATTGGGATAACAAGTGGTATCAAGAGCCAAGGGGTTTTTGGTGATTTTTTTGTGTATTTTTTTGGTTTGTTTGGTTTGAACATACACAAAAGGTCTTCATCTTTTGTGTCTTCAAAAACCATAAAGATCAGCACTTTATTGCTTATCTATCTTAGTATAAGCTTTGTGTAAAAGGAAAACTTTGAAAAACTTCAAAAGATTTCACTTTTCTTGTATTTTGTGGTACAAATTTTTTGTGTTCTAAGAATCTTGATCCGAAATTTTTTTGTGTTAAAAACCTCAAAGTTTGTGTTTTTATGCTTCTACTAGGCTTAGGATAGAAAGTTGTACAAGAAAAATTAAAGAAAACATCAAAAAGTGTGTATTTTAAGTGATTTAAAAGTTGTTTTTCAGAAAATTTGAAGACGGCGGTTTATACGCTTGAAGACGGCGATTTATACACTTTTCAGAGACGGCAATTTATACGCTTTTTGATCCGGCGATTTATACGCTTCTCTAGGCGGCGATTTATACACTTTCCTAGATAGCGAATTTAAACGTTAAAGAAATCCGTCTATTTATCTACGATCCATTGATTTGTACGATCCCAGCGATTTGTACGATCAGCGATTTGTACGATCCATCGATTTTATGATCCAACGTTTAAACGCATCTAAAAGGGCGCTATATATACACAGTCTTAAAGGGGGCCATTTATACACTGAATTTTTTAAAGACTTAAACAAACCTAATATTCACGGTTTCTTCTTGATTTAGTAAAATCCCGCGAAAGTTGCGTTTCTTTTCCCGATTTAATTAAGACTTGTAAAATCACGTGAACTTTAAATTCCATAACAAAACACAACCTCAATCACTTTAATAAAAGATTAAGATCTGATATCCATTCACAAACATTAACAATGTTAAATACTCAATAACAATTTTGCAAACTCAAACATCAATTGTTCTTCACAATTGACGACAGATTTCTCGGTTTAACTTCTAAAGTTCAAGAGAATACACAACTTTCAAGAAAGTAGATGCATTAACAGTTCTTAGAGAAATTAAAGTCACAATTTAAATTCAAGTTTTTCTCACATAACACTTTACAAGATTTTGGTACCATGCCTATCTTCGAGAGAACATTCTCTCAAGACTTGGATTTACTAGAACAACATCTTACTAAAGATATACTTTCTCAGACTGATTGCAACACTACTTTGACAAAACTCAGAATAAAGTTTGAAAATGCTTTCAATTCAGAATTCAAAGAGCGTATGCAGAAATACACAAGATTTAATGCCCAGTCCTTCCAAGATGCAATGATTTGTAACATGGATTCTATTGGGAAATACATGCTTGAGATAATACTTCATCAAAAATGGACTCCGCAATTGTTAAAACAAAAGAAGTTGATGCATACACAAGGAGATTATTCAAATACAGTTCAAGCATTGAATGTTGATTCATTGAAAGTTGATTTAGTTATCATACAAAACACTTGTTTTGAGAAATAAGACAGTAACTCAGAGACTGCATCCAGTAAATCAATAAAGGAAAGCAGCATGGATTCTGCAATAAAAGATGTACATGCAATCAAATACAAGATGTTAAAAGCAAAAGAAAAATGCATGGCATATTTTTGATCTCTTCATTCACACCTTCAAGTTCTTTCTAAAGAAGACTTAAAAGGCACTCGCATCGAACATGGATTCAAACGGGCATTCATGTCACTCTTTGGTCAAGATGATGATACTTTCACAAGTACAATGTTCCTCAATGTCGATCAACTACAAAAGCAACTTGACAAAGACGATTTTCAAGAAGATGGATCTATGGCAGCCTTTTGGGTGGTAAACAGACAGTTTCAGAAACTTATCAATTCATAATTTTCCTTGGATTATGATAGTTAAATGACAGAAAAGTATTTTGCTGAATACACTAGAATCGAAGTTAAACAATTCAGAGACACATTACTTCAACACATGGGTAATGTTAAGAAGTCTGTTGCTAAAAGAACACATCATCAAAGACAATATGATAGAAGGGTGAATAAACGACAGATGCAGACACAAGAGAGTAAGATTGATACAGGTAAAGCAGTAGATGCTGATTTAGTTGTCACAGAAAGCAGTGGAACAGAATCAGAAGTGCAAGATGACAACAGTAGGTCAAAGGATGATACAAATGGCTGATGATCTAGATATCATACCCAAATATGACGAATAGCCAATGGCTAATGGTACAATTTAACTGTTGAAAGGTATAACTCTTTGCAAACAGGACAACAACATACTGAGCAACCTGAAATCATTAATGAAGGTATGGTTAACCAGTATACTGAAAAATGGCAAGTTAAAAGTCCTTTGCTTAATTCATCACTGTAAACAAGACAACTGAATTTTCAAACCAATCTCTCGAGTCTGAAAATATTTTTCTCAAAAAGATCGTTGCCCAATTTCAAAAAGATTTTTCAAGAATGGAAGCACGTTGTATTGCTCTTGAACTTAAATATCAAAATCAAGCTTTAAAAAACGGGCAACATGGTCAAATTTTAAATGAAACAAGTAATAAAGCCAAGATTAAAAAGGAAATTGAGGTACTTATATCGAATTGGAACATAATGTGGCTAAATTACTTGCTGAGAATAAGAAGTTGCATAAGTAAAATGAGCATTTGAAACAGACTTACAAAGATCTTTATGACTCTATCAAAAAGACATGAGTTCAGACAAAAGACCATAATGATTCACTGATTGCTCAAATAAATAGTAAGACTGTTTAAAATGCTGATTTAAATGCTCAGATTTAGGAAAAGGTTTTTGCTAATGCAGCATTGAAAAACGAATTAAGAAAGCTAAAAGGAAAAAACATGGATACTAAATTTGCAAAACCATCAATCTTGAAGAAACCGGTTTTACAACCACTCAGAAATCAGTCAGTTGTTAGACAACCGAATACGTTTAAATCTGAACGACCTAATTTTTCAAAACCACGGTTTGCCTCCCGAGTTGATGTGAATAACGTTTTGTCAAAACCAGTCACTCAACATTATTTGCCTAAGGGAAGAGAATCTGCTTTTGCAAAACCTAATCATATGATTGCATCTAGCTCATCTAGGAATAGTTCTAAGAACATGCCAAGATTTAGTTCAAATGACATGGTTCATAATCACTATCTAGAAGAAGCTCAGAAAAAGACACAAGAAAAAGACAGGAATTCAGAATCTAGTGTAATGCATTCTACTAGGCTACAAAACACTACTAATGATCACAAACCAAAACCTAGGAGCAACAATCAAACAACTAGGAGTTTGCCTGTTTCTAAGAGTAGTTGTGTAACGTCAAAGGTTGTGCCTCTAGTAGATCACTCTAGGAATTCTAGTCCTTTTTCAGATTCTAAACACTTTGTTTGTTCTACATGTCATAAATGTGTCTTTAATGCAAATCATGATGCTTGTATAACAAAACTCCTAAAGGAGGTGAATTCACGGGCTAAGATTCAATCCCATAAGACCAGAAACAGTACCAAACCCGTTGAACCAACGAGTCACACTCAGAAACCTAGTAGGCAGATTGTTACAGGACATAGGTTTTCTCCCAATAAGTCTTCCGCTGTGCATGAGAAACCAAATACTCCTAGATCTTGTCTTAGGTGGAAACCGACGGGTAGAATTTTCAAGACTGCTGGTCTTAGGTGGATTCCAACGGGAAAGATATTCACCTCTAGCACAACCAAGGTTGACAGTGAACCCCTAAATGGTTCAAATGAAGATATCACTAACCCATATGAATGCGAACAAACTCTTAATGTCAGTACAGGTACTCTTAACTTAAGTGCAGGTACACCCTTTAATCCTAAAAAAGGAAAGAATTAGAGTTTGGTTGCTTAAAAAGTTGATGTCTAAGAATCAAGTGCCTCAAGGGATTCACAAACAAGAACAGTCTCCAAACAGTGCTCAAGGTGCTAAAGAACAACAACAACGTGCATATTTTGATGATCCATGCCATGAACTTCTCCATAAAGTCTACATTTCACAAGGATCATCTTCAAATGTACACAAATGATTAAAAAGACTGCAATGGCTTCTGTAGACAACACTTCAGGCCCCGTTCCTCAAAGAAAAGAAAGGTGTACGCTTCAGTGCGCTTTATCTTCAAGAGAAGAGAAATCTTCTTGTTTTCAACCATTCTCATCAACAATGACATATTCTCATAAGCTCGGATATTATACAAGTGGATCAACGTACATTAACTTGTATTTTAGCTCACTTGGTTAATCAAAATGGCAATCACTTATGCAATTTTTGAAGGGGAGAAAAGTGAACAAAATATGGTCAAAAGTTGATTGATTCTTCAAATGGTCAATATGGCTTCTGAACACAGCAGTTCCGAACCTGCACTTCATGAAATGACTCCTGCAACAATCAGTTCAGGACTCGTGCCAAACCCTCTTCATTCAACACCGTTTGTACCACCTTCAAGAACTGAATGGGATATTTTGTTTCAACCACTGTTTGATGAATTACTCAATCCTTCACCAAGTGTTGATTTACCAGCTCCTGAAGTTATTGCTCCAAATCCTGAAGTAGTTGTTCCAGAACCCGCTGCATCAACCGGTTCACCTTCCTCAACAACTGTTGACCAAGATGCACCATCAACTAGTGATTCTCAAACTACACCTGAAACTCAATCTTTTGTCATTTCTAACGATGTTGAAGAAGACAATCATGACTTAGATGTTGCACACATGAATAACGATCCGTTCTTTGGTATTCCAATTCCAGAAAACGATTCTGAAGCATCTTCTTCTTCGGATGTTATTCCAACTATTGTGCACACTGCTACTCCTTACTCAGAACACGTTAACAAATGGACCAAGGATCATCCTTTAGAAAACATCATCGGTGAACTCAAAAGACTTGTTTCCACAAGACTCCAACTCCATATACAAGCCTTATTTTGTTACTATGATGCCTTTCTCACATCAGCTGAACCTAAGAACTACAAAGACGCATTAACTCAAGCATGCTGGATTGAATCAATGCAAGAGGAGCTTAACGAATTTGAACGTCTTGAAGTCTGAGAACTCGTTCCTTGTCCTGATAAAGTGATGGTCATTACTTTAAAATGGATCTACAAGGTGAAACTTGATGAATTGGGAGGAATTCTGAAGAACAAGGCTCAATTGGTTGCTCGTGGTTACCGTCAAGAAGACGGAATTGATTTTGAAGAATCCTTTGCTCCCGTGGCGAAATGAACGATTCCGAAATATCTCGCATTTTCTACCTCACATGAATATGGTCGTTTACCTAATAGATGTAAAGACGACATTCTTAAATGGCATTCTGCGTGAAGAGGTTTGTGTCAGCCAACCAGACTGGTTTGTAGATCAAGACAATCCGAATCACATGTACAAGCTTAAGAAATCCCTTTATGGGTTGAAACAAGCTCTCCGCGCGTGGTACGATCTGCTGTTAACATTTCTACTCTCTCAGGAATTTACTAAAGGAACCGTGTATCCCACATTGTTCATCCGAAGACAAGGCAAAGATATTCTCCTGGTATAAATCTATGTTGATGATATTATCTTTGCGTCTACGACACCTGAACTTTGTGACCAATTTTCTAAACTAATGTGTTCTAAGTTTAAGATGTCAATGATGGGAAAATTTCATTCTTTCTTGGATTACAAATTTTTTAGAATCCCAAAGGCATCTTTATAAACCAGTCAAAATACGCTCTTGAATCTTTAAAGAAGTATGGTATGGAATCTAGTGACCCCGTGGATACTCCTATGGTGGAGAAATCCAAACTGGATGAAGATCCATAAAGGAAAGCCGTTGACCCTACACACTACCGTGGAATGGTTGGCACCCTTATGTATCTTACAGCCAGTAGACCAGACCTAACATTTGCTGTATGCATGTGTGCCCGATATTAGGCAAAGCCTACCGAAAAGCACCTTCATGCTATTAAAAGAATCTTTGAATACCTAAGAGGAATCGTAAATAGGGGACTCTGGTATCTAAAGGATTCTTCTATTGCTCTAACAGCTTATGCAAACGCTGATCACGCGGGTTGCCAACATACTAGACGAAGTACTTCTGGCAGTATGCAGTTTTTAGGAGATAGACTTGTGAGCTGGTCATCAAAAAGGCAGAAAAGCACTGCAATATCCAGTACATAAGCTAAATACATCGCCCCATCCGGCTGTTGTACTTAAGTCTTATGGATGCGATCACAACTTACCGATTACGACCTTGCATTCAACAAAATTCCAATGTACTGTAATAATAAAAACGCTATCGCCTTATGCTGCAACAATGTTCAACACTCCCGATCAAAGCATATTGATATAAGATTCCATTTCATCCAAGATCAAGTTGAGAACGGAGTAGTAGAGCTTTACTTTGTCAACACGGAGTATCAGCTAGCGGACATCTTCACGAAAGCCATGTGCAGAGAAAGAATTGAATTTTTGATCAACAAGCTGGGAATGCGAACTTTTTACGCCTGAGACCCTGAAACAGTTGTAAAGGAAATGGGGAATATGAATCAAACGTTTTAAAGATTTCCATCACAACTTCAACGATTGAGACTAAGAATTTAGAACTTTTAAAGGGAATGGGAAATAAAGTGAAACGTTTTGATAACGAGAAAAAGGTGTTTGAGAATAAGATTTCAAAGATGGAAAAGGTTTTAGCACAACGAGTCAATGATTTTGATGACGTCAAAACAGAGCTTTTAAGAAGAATTGACAAATTTGAGACTTATTTTGCTAATCTTGAAAAACAAAATGCTTCATTAAAATCACAGTTGGCATCTCAAAATTATACTTCGTTGCAAAAGGAAAACAATAATTTGAGAACATTATATAATGTGTTGAAAGAGAAATATGAAAATTCTTGTGAAAATTTTGAAAATGAGAACAATAATTTGAAAATGCATTACAAGAGATTGTTTGATTCAATAAAACATAAAAAAGGTTGTTTCACAAGTTTTCACAAAATCAATTCCAAAAGTAAATGTTTCGAAAAAGATTTACACGGGTGAATCTTCAAAATTGATTTCGAAAAAGGTTTCTCAATTTACTACTTATTCTTTGCAAAAAGATATGAAGTATTTGAAGAAACAACATTCATTCAAAATATTTACTCCTCAAAATCATGTGAAAAACAAAAGTTCAAAACAAATCTGGAAAAGAAAGGGGGAAAACATTTCCAAATCGTTCAAGTATTCTAGGAATGAAATATTTTCAATGCGTAAACGAGATGATTTAGTTTTGAAAAGGGTGAAAGATTTAAGCTTTCCATTCATTTCGAAAAGAATTTTTCACAATGAAACACCGAGTTTCAACAATAAATGGAAATCTTCATCCTCCTCAAGGGTTAAAACATCGAATGAAACACCGAGTTTCAAAACGGTGTTTACACCTTTAAAAAGTTTTAAAACTTCTAATGAAACATCAATGTTTTATAAGTCAAAATGGACAAATGAGAAGAGTTTTAAATCACCATTGATTCCAAGAACGTTATTTCAAAATGAAACACCAGGTTTCAATTCTATTTGGAATTCCACTTCTATGCATCAAATTGATGCAACTTACATTTGGTTCTCCAAATATGGTAAACCCGTTAGCAACATGCTTAAGTGGGTACCAAAAGTTGTCGTTTGATTTGATAGGAACTTCAATTTTTTTCTATTAGTTTAAGAAACTTTAAAAAAAATAAAAAAAATCATAATAAAAAAAAAATTCAAAAAGATTTTCTTTTACATAGAAAGTTTAGAAAATTACAAAAAGATTTTCTTTTATATAAAAGTTTGACAAAAAGTTCAAAAAGATTTTTTTTATAAAAATTTAGAAAAGACAAAAAGATTTTCTTTTATATAAAATTTTAGAAAATACAAAAAGATTTTTTTTTGTTATAAAAAATTTCAGAAAAGGCAAAAAAAAATTCTTTTATACCAAATTTTATAGAAAATTCAAAAAGATTTTGGGTTTTTATTATGGATTTCATACAATCTCAGTACGAAACCCGAACTTAATCTAATGGCTTTCGTATAACTCAGTACGAATATCGAACTTAAAATGATGGCTTTCATACATATTCAGTATGAAACCCGGGCTTCAAATGATGGCTTTCGTATAATTCAGTACGAAACCCGAGCTTCATTTGATGGCTTGTGTACATTTCAGTACATAACCCATGCTTTAAAGAAAAGAAGGTGTACGCTTTAGTGCATCTATCTTTGAAAAAGAAGAGAAGTCTTTTTTGACTTGAGTCATTGATACATATTTTTTAAAATCTTTATGTGGTACTTAAAAAATAAAATCAAGATGTTTTAAAAGTCAATGATCTCAAGTTGATTTGTTACAATCGATTCGAATTTTAAAATGTGGTACTTTCAAGATAAAATCAATTTTAAAAAGGTCTTCAAATCGATGTATTTTTTTGTGAAAAGTGTCTAAAGAAATAAGGACTTAAAAGTGCAAAGAGGATCTCCCTCATAAAGGTTTTAATGAATATATGGTATTTTTCAAGTCGGAGTGTCCGTTTATATTGTTGAAAAGTTTTCAGAATGAAACGGAAATGGAAAATTGTTTTACATTTCACCTTCACATATCCATATTTTTACGTTTTTAGCTTCATGTTAAAAATGTTTCTTGGCATATGTTAAGGGGGAGTGTCTTTACAATGATTGAAAACTTTCAAAGATCAAAATTTTCTTCTTCATATGATGTTAGTAAGAATGATGAAAAATAAAAAGAGAGATTTGTGAGAGAAAAATAGAAAGAGAGAAATGAAAAATCGTATACTTGAAAAAATGAAAGTATATGTCATGTGTTTCAAAAGCAAGAACAACACATGAAAAGAAAAAGAGAAAAATATGCAAGAAAAGAAATACCACCGCATACGAAAATAGACAGAGTGCTTGTTTTAAATTCTCTTGATCTTATCGAAATCTCATGATATGATTTCATATTTTCATCATGGTTATCATGAAACATTCTTTCTAAAGGAATTATCTCGGCGTATGTTGATTGAGTTGCACGGTGTGATTTAGTTACTCCTAAAATACTCCTATGATCTTCCAGAACCGGAATTGATCTACCCCGGAGTCTTCCTTCCAATTTAAGAAAGTTAGGTCTAGGTAATGGAGTTTGAGGTGTAAAATCAACATGTTTCGAATGCTAAAATGGACTTAAGTGATAAAGCTTTGAATGAAAAAGAATGAACGACAAATGATAAAGATGTCAAAAGTGACGAGAATATGATGAAGAAGAATCAAATGATAAGCAAAGAAAAAGGTCAGAGTTAAAAAGTGAGAGGCTTATAATAAAAGATGAAGGGTGTTTCTCCTACACTAGGATAGAAAACGGGTCAACTCATATGCTATCGGATTTCATTCGTTGATTTCTGGTATTGAAGTAGACATCATGGACCCAGTGATGTAATTGCACAACCCCTCCTAGCCACTCAAGTACTTCTCAAAAAGTATTTGTTCCATTCTCACGGAGATTAACGCATAATCTATCGACTTTTCATTCCGAGAATATTGGTATTGAATAAAGGACATTTTGCTCTAGTCCTTGCTTACTAAAAGAGCACAAGAGTTTAGAGCCAATTTGATATTCAATGAAATATCTTTAGGACACAAATGTACATTTGTATTAAACATTAAAGATACAAACGGTACAATGATATATGTCTTTGTGACATTGCATGTCTATGTGACAATGCCGAAACATTCGAGAGTGATACTATAATATAGTATTCACAATGATTGAATGAAAATCCTACCAGTGCTAACGTCATGCCAACGCTGAACGTAGGTCACTATTTGAAAATGATTGTTTAATGATTCAAATACGTGTTAACTAGCAATCTATGTGATCTAGTGGTTATGTGTTTCCCAGGGTAACACAACACTAAGTTCACGAGATCAATGCTTCTTTGGATTTATTGATCATATTTTTCAAAATAACATTCATCAGGAATTTTTAAAGCATGATCTTGTGATGTATGAACTTCATGGTTAAAGTGGAAGATGGTTCTTACTCTGATAATTTTCCATTCATCTTCTACAACATACAACAACAACATTTCTACCTTTCACAAGCATGACTACTTCAACGATTATTATAACATCAAAAGTTACCTTTCAACCTTCACGGGAATGATAGCAATCAAGTTTGTTGGTTTGAGGAAGCTTATGGTTATTTTGGGGGAGTATGTTTGTTTATAAATGGGAGAATGTTTGATTCTTAAAGAGAAAAGAAATGATTTCGATTTCAATTTCATAGACTTCAAAGGATATTCTTCACCCGGAGCTTATTTGGAAGCTTATATGGTCATGATGCTCACGATGGATCATAATCATCATGAGGGGGAGAAAATATAAGCTTAGTATTGGCCTAATATGAGAGAGATAAGATATTAGTATATTTGGGGAGAAAATGTAAGGTCAATTCAAGTATATGAAAGGGGAGAAGATATAAGCAAGAATATATGGGACAAATCAAGATACTAGCAAAGAAATTGAATCAAAGAAATCGTTATGGTAAAAGTAGTTTGATTAAGAAGATAAGATTCGTATTCAAGATTGAGGTTACTTCATCAAGTGTTTTGAATAAGCTGCAGTGTTTCATTAACTTCAAAGATCAATCGAGATAGCCGGTTCGACATTTGCATGGAATTACTTCTCAAGAATATCGACATTGTCTTCAGACGATCAAAGTTCACTACTTTAGTATTCAAGAGATGGATATGTGATTGAGGGGGAGCTTAAAGAGTATAAAGATTCATGTGAAAAGTCAATTGTTCAAGTCTTTTACAAAGAAATGCTCAATCAATATCATCGTGTTTCAAGATCTTTCGTCAGCAACATTATGTGATTGAAATCTACATTCAAGATCAAGTTCGAAGATAAAGATTTTTTAAAAGATTTTTTTAAAGATTCAAGTTGCTCAAAAGAAGATCAAGTTAGCTTTTGAGAATGCTGATTTGAGTTCGAGAGTGGAGTTGATACCTTCAGAGATAAAGAGATCTATCCTATTATATAAGGGAAGAAAATTATAACGGGGGAGATTTGTTACAAGGTCGTCCTTAACTTTTATAAAGAATTCTTAGCGTTTTTGAGCTTCAAAGAAAAAGAAAATGATAATATTTTAGATTTTGGGACCTGCATTTTGTAAAAACTCTGATTATAATGAATGATAACTAAATTTTTCCAACAACATTTCTTTTAAAGTTGTTTTCTATGATTATGATTGTTGTATCCATGAAGTAATACCCCAGATTAGCTTCCGCTGCTATATTGTAAAAATGGGGGTGTTACATACTACTTCAGAATAAAGTGTTCAAAGCATAAGGAAGAAGTCGTCATCAAAAACATAAAAAGAATAGTTCCCAAGTAGATCATTTAGAGGGAGAATGTTAGAAATAGAGAAATGACCTACTTGTAAGTACTTTAATAAGTATAGGGACTAGAAGTGTTAAGTTTAGAAAGTTCAATAAGGATAGTTAACCAAGGGGTATAAATAGTATTCATGCCAAGGTTAAGTGTAACAACTTCATTTAATCAAAAGGCAAGTTAGGTATTTCTTTCTCTAATCACACACACTATTACACCTTCATTTTCACACACTACATCTATCAATCAAGAGCTAATATTCAATAATTATCTAATACTAAATCATCTATTGATGAGTTTTCATCACTAAAGTAAGAGGATTCGGAACATACCTCGCTTGATGCTTGAGCTACAAGACATGTTTCGTTTTTGACCATCTCATCATCTTCTTTACCGCTATCACTCCAAGAACCTCCGACAAAAGCTCTTTGGTTCTTGTCTTTCGGTGGCTTTGGACATTCTCCAATAAGATGATTTGGGTGGTTCTAGTAGTTGTTTTATTATTTGGCATTAGTTGAGTTATTGTGTTAAAATACAAAAATAACATAAAAATACAACACACGTATATTTTAAACTTTTACGTATTTATTTATTATATTTTTAATGATATTTAAATATTTGACTAAGAATAAACTTTGCTCAATTTTAAAAAGCTAAATTATACTAAACTTATTTTTTAGTCTTATTTCTAGCTTGCAGATATTTAGGGTGCGTTTGGCACACCACCTTCATCTTTAGAATTTGGGTTTTGGAATCAAAATATATGTTTCGATGAAAAGATGGGTGATGATGGACCCACATAAAACTAAATATTTGGAGTTATTGCAAAGTAGGCTAGCTAGTAAGACTTTAAGAAAATAACACTTGGTTTTCTGACTTTATCACGCGATGTTTTTGTGTCCAATAGTTTTTTTCTTTACATATATAATAAATTCGCATGTTTATATTTTATTTTGTATGAAGCTTTTTTTTATTTTATTTATTTAATCAAATCTTATCACAAAATCTAAATTCAAATTTAAATCTAAATCTTAAACCTGAATACAAACCAAACGGGCCCTTAGTATGATCAAAAATAAAAAAATAAGATATGATAAAATTATATAAGCTCACGAGTCTTAAAATAAGCCGAAAAATCAAAGCTTATGAAGTATAAGAGCATCTCAAATGCAAGGTGCAATATAGAGTTCGATATACTGCTACATCACCACCACATCAACATCTCATTATTTTGTACAAATTTGCACAATGCTTTGAACTTTACACAGTTTAATGGATTTTCACAACACCATTTAATGCGTTAATTTATTCAAGTTATTAGATTTTAAATATATACAACTTAGATTTGTTTGGCAAATTTATAATGAAATTCAGATCTTTTGCATATTTTATTAGTACTTTTCCTATTAAGTCACGATTGTTCGGGCATTTGATACAAAAAGTTTTTAGATTTTAATCGGAAACGTATTCACCCCCACTCTACGTTTTCCACAGCCGCCTCTTGTATGATCTGACGGCGTCGCTTGAAAATTGTGACACTGTCTCTAGGCTTTGTGAGCAATTCTTGAAACCACTTTGTTGTAAAGCTATAATCTTGTCCCGTTTCTTCCCCAAATGAGTCTAGGTCACGTGTATATCCTCCAAGAGCTTCCCAAATGCTAAAAACATAAAAAGAAATGATTAAGCACGTATTTTGGGCATATTTACATGATTTAAGGGTTAAATGACCCTGAAATAGTGTATAAAATGACACCTCATCAAATACCCCTACACTTGGGATTTGCTTGTCCTCAAGCAAATAGGCTTTTCTACATAGACAATAGCAATATCAGAGGCATTTAACTTACTTTTTAAAGATAATTTATGACACAACCAATTAGACCTCGTAATTAAAAGTACATAAATTATATACTAGCACCTCACAATAAGTGTTTGAATTCTCTCTTTCACCCGGGTGTATAGTGAATTATAACATAATAGGAAACCGAAAATTAACACTCATTACTTGTCGTAGCATATAATTTACCATAAGCTTGATAAAGGATCAAAAACCACCATCGCTGTAGCGAAAGCACCTAGAAATTACTATAAAAGAGGTCTTTAAAAGGTTGTGGTGTATGGGTGTAAGTTAAACGGAAACGGAAATGGATGAGATATATTTGGGTGGATTTGGGGTGGTGGTGAGTTAATTAATATACAAGAATATATGCGAAGGCGTTGCTAAGCCAAGACTCGACCATACTAAGACTAAGATGTACAAACTTTACAACTAACTATCTTGATATATACATGAACATAAGCAAAATGGTAGCCCGTATATATTTTTTAACTCTTTTTTATACATTTTTTATTCTTTTTTCTTCTTTTTTATATACTTTTTTTACACTTTTGCGCTGCATTTGCTGAAACATAATAATACATGACTTGGGGTTTATAATCACACCCCTACACTTGAGTTTTAGAAATCATAATTACAATTTAACTAATCTAATGACCCAAATTGAAAAGATCAAAATAACACAGAGTGTATTAATCACATATGGAGGTAATAAATTGACTTTCTTCCCTATTTTATCCATAAAGTAAAAACTACCATAAATCCCAATCATACCAAAATTGTATACACTAATCACTAGACTCGACTTAGCAACCACGTACTCAAGCAATTAATTAACTGGGTTTTACAATAATGTACTAAAAACGAGTACATACAAGAAAGTCTAAGGCGATTTGGGTGTAACATTTTGGTAAGGGTGTAAACAATGCTCTTCATTAACAATCTGGAATCCACCAAAAAATTACGAGAACCACGAAAAGGATAGGCTCGGAGGGGTCTACTAGGGGTATCTTGCACTAAAAATGAGTGCATAGCAAGGGTGTGAGGATAATTATATGGTAGAGGTGACCAAAATAACACTTACAGATTTAAAACATGGGTTTATCCTAGTGCCTCTTATTATTTAGCAAATCCTAATCACACAAATGAGATCTCACTAAGTAGTACTGGGATGAATCACAAAAGCAAGTTCTAGAATTTAATACACTACCGGTACACTCATATAGTTTTAACCGATACCGATGCTCCAGAAAAAGAGACAAAACCACATATGCACGATCAAATCCATGAACGCGACACATGTGATTGCTCATTCCTTAACTCGAGCAAGGTAAAGGTGAATCTATCTTAGGCATCAAATATGGATACCTGAATTCCTTAATATCTAGGGGTGAACCTCACATTTTGGGGGTGAAATTAGAGTGTTCGGGTTTTTGTGCTAGTCATATAATTCCTATCCATAAGACGTTAATAATACTAAGTTTTCATTGGTGCATGTCATTAAAAATTTTAAATTTGGGTCAAAATTACCTTTTACGCTATGTTTTGGTATATTACACATTATTTTAAGGATAAAGCAAATGCAATTGAAGGAATAATTTCTAAGGCTTATTTCCCCCCTACATTTAACTTGAACATTGTCCCCAATGTTCTTAAAAGTACACGAATAAAGGGAAAGAAAAAGGGAAAAGAAACTAGTACTCCTCTTGTTTTGCTCAATAATGGAGAAGAAACAAATGATAAGTTGGGTAAATCATCATCAAGAATTGTCCTGCGAAACTCCTAAGAACTCCCAAGCTTCTTCTCATCAAATATAACCTACAAATCAAAGACAAGAAACAACACTAAAAAGCTCAATAATGGAGAGAGCTTTTTCTAATTTTCAAGTTTTATTAAAATGAAAAATGAAAGGGAAATTACAAATGTGAGCTTCACCCTCTAATGTTGATTAGAGGGGAGTATTTATAGATAAAACACAAGGACACTTTAGACTAATTACACTTTTAGTCCTTGTGTTTTAACTTAAATATAAACTAGAGTAATTTCCATATAGACACCATATTTTTGATCCTAACAATCTTCCCCCAATATGGTGGCATATGGAATTACTTACAATGTATCATATAAGTACAAATAGCTAAAGAAATCTGCAGTTTGCTTTGTCTTCAACATGTACTTTAGCTTGAACCATTCTTTCACTTGTAGAGAATACAATGTAATCCGTATAAACTGAGTTGACTTCCCCCTAGTTCATACCGCATGTCTTTAAGCAGTTCAACTGCTTCCCCCCAAACAGACAGCCATTCGAAGCAAATATGACACTTTGATGTAGTTGACAAATCTTCTAACTATAGCGGTTTAAGCTCGCAGCGGAATTTGTAGAAGAAGAAGTAAACCACACTTAGCAGCAAATCTGACTTCTTCGTTGCTGATTAGTAGCCAATCCACTCAGGGGAACATGCACATACTTCACACAAACAACTCATAGAAGTAAGAAACTCCAAGTCAATTAAGTCCCGGATGTTGTATACACCAAAGTCAATTAAGTCCCGGATGTACACATTTCTTCCCCCCAGTTGTTGCACTATGTTGTATACACCAAAGTCAATTAAGTCCCGGATGTACACATTTCTTCCCCCTGGTTGTTGCATCTATCGAACACTCTTCCCCCTGATTATATCCGATGACCATCGAAATAATCATAATTCGGTTACGCCCGAATGTTCGATAGAGAAGTCATGTGTGAAGTCGCTTCTCCTCAGACTTATTTAATTCCAACCTCGTATTCTGTCGGCTTTTTGTAATGATTACTGATGGAGAAAATGCAGTATCACAAACTTGATGCTGAAGTAGAATACCCTAAACTTGTGACTTATGTCTTGTGCTATCCACGAGACTCCAAACTTATACTGAATACTACAACATAATTCCTTAAAGTATAAGTAGACCTAAGTCTCTTGACAAATCCTCAACTATGTGAGACACTAAGCACTACAACGTAACTCCTTCAAGTGATAGCAAATGTGCGCATTGAGCACCAACTTCTGCGTTTATATATCACACATTGCTAGATTTGTTAAGTCTTCATCAACACCCGGATATAAGCTCGAACAAGTTATCACTAAAAGTCATCATCCAACCAACCCTGACTTTTAAGATATGATAAGTACACGCACCCATGAAATTCCACTTCAACTTCAAATAAATGATAACGAATCATCCCCATAATCAATTCTTGCGATTAAATCCTGAGACTAGCCTTTTGAACGATTTTCGTGAATCTTTTATCCGGATCGTTTTAAGCAATAAGTGATGTTTTTTGTTTTTACGTTTTTAACCATGATAGTCTAGCCTTTTATTAAAAATTAGCAACCCAGGTTGTACAAACTTATTCAGCCCATTATAAATTTTGGTATTAGCCCAAGTATATTTTTGAATCTAGGTATAAACCAAAAAATCCACACAGCCCATTTTCTTTGTTTATCAACATCCGGCCCATGTAACATTCATACCAAATGACCCGGTCCATTGACTATAATTTCGATTTAAGGCCCAACACAGATTTATAACATCATACCATATTAACACAAACCTTACACCATATTTATAATATCACAAACCCTACACACTTTATCATTCGCCCCCATCTAAAACACTCTGCCTTATCTCTTTGTGTGCAGTCACCAAAAAATAAAAATTCTAACCTTATCACTCCACATAAAAACCATCACCTCCTTCTTCTTTCATCAACCACATGCAAATTATCATATACCTTTGTCACATTTTGTCTCAAACCCTTTCATCCTTCTATTGATCTTCTCAAACACGAAATAAGCATAAGCACATGATTCACGGATAACAGAAGGTCTTTTCTTTTGGCTTCAAGATCTTTAAAAAGATCTACGGTAGGTTGATTCTTTCTTGTTATTTTTAATTTCTGAACAACGAATCAAAAGAAACGAGTGTAACACGATTGTTATATCACATTCTTTATGTTCGGATATTGAAAGAAAGAGCTTTTTTCCTTCATACATCGATGATGAAAACTTCTCTCATGTTCCTGATCTTGTAAAGGTCACATCGTGAATGTAAAATACGAAAAGACAATAAATCTAAGATCTTGTCATTGTTTTTCTTTTTCGATTTTATTCTAGATGATGTGTAGGCAAAGGATGAGATTAGATTTAGTAAGGATGTGGTGTTGTTTGATTGATGATGGGGATAATAGGATTTGTTGTTGTTATTATTGTAGCTAATGAAGAGATTGATTTTCTTTTTTAGTTTTCTTTTTCGACAAACTCGGTAAATACTGAGTTTAGTCTGCTGAGTTAACTCAGTTATTGAATGTGTAGATCTGTTACCGAATTTGTGAAGTGATGTTGTAGCAGTTAAGTATATATCTGTGATTTTGAGCTTGTCTAACAGTTTAGACTTAATTTTCGGAAGCCATCAAAATTAGTCTCAATAGTTATAATTACCGAGTTTGACCGTTTGACTAAAAGTCAAGGTCAAGTTTTAACCAGATCTGAAAAACTTTCGAGTTTAACTTTTTGGCCAGTTCTGAATTTGTGAAATAAGCAATTTTAGCACATCGAATAACCAAATCTGATCGGGTTTGATCAAATCTTACGATAAATCCGTAAGCAGCCAAACTCGATCAACTCACACATATCGAAATAAACTGCTAAATAATAAGCTATTAAAACTAATAAACTACTGAACTGAATCTCGAATAATCTATATAAACTGAATCTGACTGAATCAACCACACTAACTGAATCTGGACTGAAATAAGCTCAAATAAGCTGCTGAACTGATAACCAGAACTAAATAAGCAGAAATAAGCCAAAATAAGCTGAACTGAATAAGCTGTAAACATCACAAATTGCTCCTGCAGCTCTGATACCACTTGAGAGGTTTCATGATTCACGATCTCGGGAGGTCGGGGAAGCTCAAAATAAGAATAAGCCATAATGATAAGGAGAGAGCTTTTTCTAATTTTCAAGTTTTATTAAATGGAAAAATGAAAGGGAAATTACAAATGTGAGCTTCACCCTCTAATGTTGATTAGAGGGGAGTATTTATAGGTAAAACACAAAGACACTTTGGACTAATTACACTTTTAGTCCTTGTGTTTTAACTTAAACATAAACTAGAGTAATTTCCATATAGACACCATATTTTTGATTATAACACTTTTACTTTCTCTCTCTCTCTCTCTCTCTAACTCCTCTTTCTCTCTCTAAGATTCATATTATTTTTGTGTGATGTGATGGATTTGATATAGTTAAACATATGGTATCAAGAGCCTAAGAATGTTTAGTGATTTGTGTGTGTTTAGTTTGGTCAAAATCTTGAAAAAAGGTGCGTTTTTGTTTATATAGTATCGAAACAGAAAGTAGAATTTTTTTGGTGTTAAAAACCTTAAAGTTTGTATTTTTATATTAGATCTTGCCTTAAAATACTTAGTTTTGCAAAAGAAATAAACAAAAAACGTTAAAAAATGTGTTTTTTAGGTGATTTAAATTTTTTTTTCCAAAAAAGTTTGTAGGAGGCGAAACACACTTTGAAGGAGGCAAAACATGTATGTTGTTTAGGTCAAGAAAAATATACATTTTACCTTAGGTGAAATATACATTTTACCTTAGGCGAAACATACATTTTACCTTAGGTGAAACATACATTTTACTTCAGGTGAAACATACACTTGATTTCAAGCGAAACATACACTTGCTATCAAGCGAAACATACACTTGATTTCAGGCGAAACATACACTCGCTATCAGGCGAAACATACACTTGATTTTAGGCGAAATATACCATTTTCGGTTCAACCGAATTTCATTTTCAGGCAAAATATACCATTTTCGGTTCAACCAAATTCATTTTCAGGCGAAATGCACCATTTTCGGTTCAACCAAAAATCCTATTTTTGCTAATAAATTTCATTTCATTATTTCTTCTTGTATTTGTAAAATCCTGCGAAATACTCTTTTATTTTCTCGGTTTAATCAATACTTGTAAAATCCCATGAGATAGATTTCTATTGTACTATCAAGGATTTAATCTAAATCAAGAACCACTCATAATCACTAATCACTAAAATGATTCTAGTATATCATTTCATATCACTTTTTCAATGTCGACTCAACAAGACATTTATGTTGTTGGTTCCAAAAACCGTCCACCTATGCTCAACAAAGACAATTATGTTTCATGGTCTTCTCGCCTTCTTCGTTATACAAAGAGTAAACCAAATGGAAAGCTAATCTAAAACTCCATTATGCATGGACCATATGTCAGACGAATGATTTCTGAACCAGGTGATCCAGATCGGGAAATTCCTGTTGCCAAAACTTTTCATGAGCAGACTGATGATAAACTTACTAATAAAGAAGTAAAGTAAATGGAAGATGATGATCAAGACATTCAGATTATTCTCATGGGTCTTCCTGAAGACATCTATGCTGCAATTGATAGTTGTGAAACTGCTTAAGAAATCTGGTTACGTGTTTAGCAAATGATGAAAGGTTCTGATATTAGGATGCAAGACAAAAAGGCTAAGTTGTTTAATGAATGGGAAAGGTTTACTTCTACTAACGGGGAATCGATTGAGTCTTACTATCATTCGCTTCTCAAAGTTAATGAATGACTTCAAAAGAAACAAACACTTTCCTGAAAAGATTGCCAACAATTTCAAGTTCCTAAACAACCTACAACTAGAATGGAGAGGAAATGTTACCATTGTTTACCAAACAAAGGATTTGAATGAAGTAGATTACACTCAGTTGTATGATTTCTTAAAATACAATCAGGCAAAGGTAAATGAACTGAGGGCAGAACGACTTGCAAGAGCACATGATCCTTTGGCACTAATGGCAAATTCCAATAATCCTTACAATTATCTAGTGTTTCACCAAGATTACCCATCACAGATTACCTACATGCAACAACCACTACCCAACAACAACTACATCCTACAACCATCATTCAACCAAAACTACATGCAACAACCAGTGCTTAACCCCGAAGACATTTCAGATACCACTACTGCTATGAACATGGCACTTGTTTTAATGGCTAAGGTATTCAAACTCAACTATTTTATACCAACCAACAACAACCAAAGAATTTCATCCAACCCACGTACCAGGCATATTGCTCAACCGGGTTATGAATGTGGGTTAAGGACAGACAGATGTAGATGATTGAGTAATGGTGGGAATTAGTTTAGGACTATGTATGCTTGGTAGAATTTGTTAGTGGACTTGTTAAATTTAGTAAATGACTGTTTTGACCCTTAAGTTTATAAATTGTCACTTTTAGTCCTCTGACTTTGTAAAAATTGCATTTTTACTCCAATTAAATCCCAACAAGTGGCATTATGTTTAATTAAGTCTAAATAAGTCATATAAGCTGCCCTAGCTTGTTTTGGATTAATGGGCCTTATTAGGCCCGTTAAGGTCCAATAAGCGTTTTAAAGGTCCGATTTAGTTTTAAAAAGCACAATTGTCTTCATTAAGCTTGTTTAAGTTGGTTAAGTTGAAAATAAGCTTGGGAGAGCTTATTTTGGCCTTTTCGAGCTTATTGGGCTTGTGAGCCCAATAACTCAACCTGAATTGAATAAAAAGGTCTAATAAGCATTCCTAGCTTATTTTCTAGGCTCGTTAAGCTCATTAAATCTATTTCCTGGTTCGGCTTATCAAAATAAGCTAAGAAAACCCTTGTTGATGGGCTGTTGGGCCCATTAAGGGTCTGAATGGATTTTTAAGGTTTAGATTAGGTCCATTAAGGTCCTTTAACTACATTTGGGTCCATTAAGTCCATTATGCTTATATAAGGTTACCATTAAGCTGTTTAGAGCTTATTGGGAGCTTATGGCTCGTGATGGGTTCATTAATGGGCTCGTGAGTTCATTAAGGGTTTGGTTTGTTTCCAAAAAGGCAAGGCAAGGCCTAAGTGACTCAAATAAGACCTCCTAGTCAACTACTAAGCTCCTAAAGCTTATTCATAAGCCGTAGGCTTATTATACGAGGCGTGTTGGGCCTGTTAGGCTCCCACGGTGGGCTACCAAGCCAAAGTGACCCGAATAGTGACCTTGAGCCACTAGTTTGATTTTTTAGGGTTTCGACATATTAATCTAGCACTAGTTAATGTTTATCACATCGTTATTTAATACATGCACTCATTCAACAAGTCATTACATGCGTTCCTAAGCCAAGTTATCAGTTTTACGTGAGAAGTTAACGTGTTGTTTTCTTGCATTCCTCACAAACGAAACCAATGATCATAAATGAACCCGTTCTAGTAATTTAGACGCATATTAAGCCCTATCCCCATATATTAACCATGTTTAGATCACGTACACACCACACAAGACTTTATTCGTTAATCTTAGGTGCGTAAACCATGCATGGGTCAAACCATGCATGTTCATGCACACACATATGTCCCAAATGGAAATTTCATGACTTATGTACTTAGACAAGATTTATAACGAAATGAACATGACATATGAGGCTTAGTTATGACTTAAAAAGGGTCCTAAGGTTGCGAACATGAATAGTGAAGTAAACCCAAACGTTTACACCCCAACGCGTATATAATCCAAGCTTAAAGCTTATAACCTGAATCCCTTAGCTCGTGTTTCCCTTTTTAAAACCTTATGCTCCATCTTTAAGGCTTCTTTGTGTTCTTAGAATGAATGTGGTTCGAAATAAGGTTCGGCTTGGATCAATGCCGAATGAAACAAGGTATAATTGAGAGAAGTTTATCTTGGAGAGAGTATTAAGAGTTTGGAAATGTCTTTTGTGAACTAGTGAGTCTTATTTATAGGAAATGAGGCTAGTTAACTCTGTTGGTTCCCTCTTGACTAGAACACGAGCCAATATAGTGCTTTTAGATACCCTTGATTCCCTTAAGAGCTTCACAAAATTGTAAAATATGAAATTTTCCCTATCGTTAACCAAGTTGATGCTAGAGTTCAAAATTTCAAAATACAATTTTTGAAAGAAGCAGCTAAATTTGTTTGAGATTTCAAATCTCTTGCAAAAGAAGATGATGAATCTCTTGCTATGCATAAGGCTTTGGAATATGAAATCAAGCGTCTATTGAGAGCAGTTGTAAGTCAAGATATTATGTCGATTGTGCAAAGTAATTCTGTTATAGATACATCAAATCTACATACTGAGCTTGAATGTACGAAAGAAAGGTTTGAAAATTGTATCATTAAAAAGGAAAATAAATATGCTAAATTTTGGGGATTGGTACAAAAAATGTAAAGAATGCAAATATGAAAAAAAATTGTACGATAAAGCTTATAATGACATGCAACAAAAGATCATACGGTTGCAAGCTCAGTTGGGAGATCTCAAGGGTAAGAGTCATGATACTTCATGTGTATTAGATACCCTTGATCCTTTGTCTCAGAAACTAGAAAATAAGAACGTGGAATTAGAGTTTTAGGTTTAGAATTATGCAAAAGAAAATGAACATCTTAAGACAACATACAAGAACCTTTTTTACTTCATCAAAGTGACACGGGCTCAGACCAAATTAATAATTGTCTCTTTGTAAGAAAAATTACATGACACCATTTATGAAAATGCTACGTTAAGAGCCTAGTTATTTGATAAGGTTTCTGAACAAAAGGACACCACCAAAGGTATGAGTGCAAATACTAAGTCTGCAAATCAATCAATCTTGGGGAAACCATCTTTGCAACCTCTTAGAAACCATTCTGTTGTTCGACAACCAAATGCATTTCAATATGAACGACTAAAATCTTCAAAAACTTGAGTTCCTCCCAAGGTTGTTGAGACGAATGATTTGTCAAGCCCAGTCACTTCAAACTCGGTACCTACCACCAAAGAATCAAAAGTTATGAAAAATGATATAGTGATTGCCCCAAGAATATTTAGGATTAACCCTTTTAAGACTTCTAGGGAAGACAATTGTATGCCTATCAACCAAGCTAGAGCAAGTGTTAGGACAAAACCGATTACTGTTTCACAACCTTATGCCATCACTAAGTAAGCTATTAATTCTGACTCAAATGGTTTATCTTCTACAGGAGTAGACAACATTTCCAAGACCAAAAGACCACAGCCTAGGAGCAATACAAAGAATGATTGGGTCCCTTCTGCGTCTAAAAGTTGTTGCATCAAGGATAAATATGTTGAAGTAGAAGAACACCATAGGAATTTACTACTTTCTAAGAATAAGAAACATATGTCATCTGAATGTAATAACATTAAGCTTGCTATTCGGAATGATAAATCTAAAGTTGTTTGTGCTATGTATAAGCAATGTTTAATTACTTCTAATCATGATGTCTATGTGCTTAATTATGTGAATGATATGAATTCTCGTGTGAACCACTTCAATGCTAATGTTTCAAACACTACAAATAAAAAGAAACATAAGCCAAAGGTCAAGAAACCTAAGCTAATAAGGTCTAAAGAAAGACTTACTTCACCTAAGCCTAATAAACCTAGATCTTGCCTTATGTGGTCACCAACTTGAAGAATGTTTGACCTTAAAGGAAAAATAATTGAATCTAGTAAACTAGAGAGTCAGTTTGACAGCTCTAAAGGTAACAATGCATGTATTCCTAACCCTCAGGAACCTACAAGCAAACAGTTTCCAAATTCTACTTTTTCTTTAGCAGGTCATTCAAATTTGTTTATGATGCGTAGACTCGGGATGCTCAAAGCATATGACAGGAAATCTGAAGCTTTTTATAAATTTTGTCTGAAAGTTTCTGGGAACGGTTCGCTTTTGAAATGATCATATTGCTGCTATTCTAGGTTATGGTGATCTTTAATGGGGAAATATATTGATTAATAGGGTTTATTTCGTTGAAGGCATGGGGCACATAACCTATTTTTGGTTGGGCAGTTCTATGATTTACAATGAAATGGCCTCTGCCTCTCCAATTTTCCTCATGGCTCGTGCTACATCTACCAAGTCATGGTTAAGACATCAACGTTTATCTCACCTTAATTTTGACACCATAAATGACCTTGCTAAAAATGATCTTGTCACCTGTTAGGTCTTGATTTACCTTAAAACACGATATTAAATAATGTAGAATAGAGAGAATTAAGAGAGGAAGGTAAGTCTTTCACAATTTCCAAATTTTATAACAAAGAGAAAAGGCAGGGAAAATTGAGTTTGTTACAAGCCTTAACCACTTAATGATGATTAGGTGGCTATTTATAGGAGATGGAGGTGAGCTTCCCTTCCTTTATTTTCATAATTTTGCTATTTAGTCCCTAGTCTTTATATAATATGCTATTTTCTACTTTTATCATATTTCTCCTTATTACAAAATACTTTCTACTATGAAAAATAAAGACTAAACACTAAAAATAAATAAAACCACTTAAAGTATCATAATCGACACTTTTTTGATCTTAACAATCTCCCCCCTAAGGGTCGATTATTCTGGGCGTTCCCTTCTTGATCCTAGTGGTCTTTCGTTCACGTATATTTCCCAACGTCTCATTTGATCACAATGCTTCAACCGTTCTTCAATCTCTTCCTCAAACAGTTACAGGTATTCAACATCTTCATTACTGAGACTTGGAGTCACATACCCATGCTTTACATCGTTGTTATAGCTCTTTAACCCTTCCAAGACTCATTTTAGTATAGCATCACAAAACTTATGAACCTCTTAATGTCTCATCACTCTCTTTTCTTTCTTGATGTTCTTGTATATAATGCCATACACTAGTTCAGAGACGATAGAGAACACCTTGAACTTCTTAATGCCTAGGAAAGTGATTATTGGTGCAGTAAGATTGACCTTCTGTTGATAGCTTTCCACACCTAGCTGGAAATCATGCACTCTTTCCCAGATCACTGTACTCCTGATGAAGACTGACAATGACCACAACAAACCAGTCTCAGCATAGTCGCCTACCTTGTTGTTAACAATTAGCAAATACATATCCTCAATATTATTCTTGTTGTGGTTTTTGTAATCTAACTATGTGATTGACACTATACTACCATTTGCTCTTCTTGCAACAATCTCTATTATAAACTAGTGCTCATGTCCTAGTTCCCAATAAGTCTTGATGATTTAAACAATCTTTGAATTTGAATAGACTAATTCCTTTGGCTTTCCGGGCTCTTTTTGTTTCTTGATGTAGAAAATCTTTACATGCGGATGCTTCCAATATTTGACATTATATGGAACATATGGATTAAACTTCTTTACATACTTGTCTACCCATCTTGAAGTTCTTTCTTCAATATCATTATCAGGAAAGATAACTACAGGAAACTTATGAAGAGACATCACAATCTTCTCAGGTCATGAGCTTCCTTTTTTAGGTACAATAGATCTTGATTAACCAGAGATAGTGTAGGAACTTTAGGATCTCTTTGGCAGCTTTGAACAACTGAAGTGGGCCTTTGTGGATGTGGTAAGACTAATATTTCTTTCCTGCTTTCCCACACAATATCATTCATCAAGAAGTTTTGCATCTGATCAATGTGGTATTGATGCTCATCTCCTGAAGTGCATGTTGTCTTAATATTTTATCAATAACTTTGCATAGTTTTGCTTCATCAACAGTATGTGACATTTCATCGACAAGTTCTTGTGACACTTTCTCATTTGGAAGTTCATATTCATATGTGGCATAAGAATCTGTCCAAAAATCAAGTCATCTAATTGTTCTTGATTACCTGACATTGATGGACCTGGTTCACTTTTAAAGTCTTGACCAGATGACGATTCTCCAAACATAAAGGTTCCATGCACAGACGTCTTCTGCCTCTTTGCACTATTCTCTTCCTCAGAATGAGCATCATCATGAGGGTCATCCTGATCTCTTGGGTGAATGGCAGAAGGTCTACAAGGAGTAGTAGCCACATGAAGTCTTTCAAACTTGTACTTGAGAGCGAGCCAAATTGGTAAGTCATCCTGTTGCAGCTGAGGATTGTTTCTCATGGTCAGATACAGTTGTTGTTGATGTTCTTATATAGAGGTTGGTGTCGCTTGAGTCAGGTGCACATGCAAAATATGACCTGACATATAATTCCTGACCGATGAATCAACCTGCGAGGGAATGTGGTTAGTGATAGCATCATTAATCTGTAAAGAAATCTTTGCCTGAATAGTCTCGTATTCTTGCTGTATTGCATCTGTAATCATCTTTGCCACATTCGCTTGACTTTGTTGCCTTTCCACTATGAGCCTTTGTGCAACATATACTGGAACTTATGTCTTTGTAAGCTCTTTAACTCGATCATCTACCATTATAGGCAACGACTCTTCCATGATTTCTTGTAGATGTTAAGCAAGCACATTACACTTCTTTCTTGGCATGAACCTTGTCTTTAAATGCTCAAACAGATAACCATATAGTCCTTGCAATTCATCAAAGAAACTTTTGTATCATTTGAAGCATCCAGTCTTGGGTGTGAACAATGATAAGAGTCGGTTTGTAGCAGCTATTTTGAATAAAGATGATGATGGTGTAGAAGATGAAGGAGGTGGATCATTTACCATTAATTCTCGGAGTTTCTTAGTATTCGAAGATATGAGAGTAGAATGAATCCTAGGGGATCTAGTTGTTGTATGAGATGGTTTATGCCTAAGCTCCTCTACATGATTCCATTTCTCCCTTCTTTTTAACTCATAATCATCCTCTGCTGACTCTTCCTCCTCTTCATTAATGTTTACAGGTTGAAGTTCAGTAGTTGTCACTACCTCTAGACTTTCCTTATCACTCATGGGCTCTAACCTAGTGCTAGAAATATTTTGAGTATCATCTTGCCTAAGATTAGAAATATCATCCTTAACATTTTCTACATTCTTCGCTCCTTCTACCAATTTCTCAATCTCCTCAGCAATCAAGTGCTCCTCAACTTTTTATACATTTCGCTTTGCTTCAAGCTCATCATGACTTTTCTACTCAACAAGGCTTAGTTGAATTGTATCTTGTAAGGATATGTCATCAACCTCAACAGTAGTTAGGATTGGTGTTGGTGGAGTAAGTCGAGTTGATCGTCTTTGAGGAATACAAAGTCTAATAATAGTAGACTTTTGTGGAGCACTTAATTCTCCTTCATCCGTCTCATGGTTAGGTGACCTAGGGGCGCTAAGTGTCCTATGCGTTCCCTTGGTAGACTCAATCGGTTGTGACTGGGTCATAGGAACATCTACCCCAAACACCGCAGCATACATCCGATAATGATCCGTGAGCTTCATCTCATCCGTGATCATCCAACTTTGAATCTTCATTCCAGCACCATCCTTATGCTTCCCTGAATTGAATATGTTCTTAACCATCGCATCATCTTCCAAATTGTGGTACTTATCACGAGCTTTGTGAGAAATCTCAAGGAATACAGTCATGTAGTGTCCTACAATGAGTTTTGTAAATCTTGGATAAGGAATTTGTGTTGATGGATGTTCAAGTACATAATGAAATCCTTCCCAAAGTAGCTCAGCATAATCTACATGTATATTGTTGACAAAACAATATAACGTCTGTATAATCTGCAAAGGCGGTTGATCAGAACCAGTGACTCGCGTAGTAAGACATCGAGCAAATATCTTGCCAAATGTTTGCCATGGTTGTACAAGTCTTGTCGTGTTGAAGTTGGATGGTAATCTTAACTCCAGAGTAAAACTAAGAGTATTCAGAAAGAATGGAACCATTTCTAAAACCTTTGGAGCAGCAAAACATTGTTCATGATTGTTATCGGTAGCTTGGGGTAGATGAAAGATTCTTTTGAAATCATTAAGAGTCATTGTGATCTAATTATTAATGTAATATCAATAGGGATGCAAAATAGAGCATATAAGTTACCTGGGAGCAAGCGCGCGCAGATATCAGACAATGGTGAAAAACTCTAAATTTTTTTCGAAAACGGTTATAGTCTAGGGTTTTGAAAACGACCTAGTTCGCTATAACGAGTGCTCTGATACCAATCTGTATCACCCCCAATAAAATCACAACAACACAGCGGATTACCACTTTGGGATGCTACTTCATAGTATAAAGTACAAGTTACAGAAAACGACCTCAAAAGAGACGTTAATAAGATGTCACATTTGATTAAAATTTCAAAGTAAAATCAGGTCCCAATAATTTATAATTTAAGAAGATTACAAGAATTCAAATGTGAATCATTTTGTATATTTAAGAAAAAATAATTATTGAATGTGAAGAAAAACCAAGTCTTTGAGTTTTGTTGATATCTAAGCATCTCGAATGCTCCCAATGCTCAGCTAACAAGATATAACCTCAGAAAATACATGCAAAAATATCAACAATAATGTTGGTGAATTCATAGGTTTAAGTAAAAATAGTATTGAAATACATCAAGTAATATTTCAGTAAGAAAAGTAGCGTTACAACGTTTAAAAGAATTGTTGTCGAAATCCAAGTAGTAATTTAATAAATCAAGTATGCTTAGTAGTGGACCACAAGGTATAAGATTAGCCAACGACAATGCAACGAATGCAGTGTCAAGTAACAGAATTATCACATTGAACTCGTAACACCCGATCCCTTTGACGAGAAAATATAGTTTGCCCCAAAAGATTAGGTATTATTGCTATATACCTACTTCTCAGAGTAATATATCCGTTGAAAAGTGGGTGTTCCAAAAGGATACAAACCCCGGACGGGGATTCACCCTATAGTACTATTTATTACACTAGCGTCTACCCATCACAGGTAGTTAACGGTTAACGATATTAGGGTCTTTAGCAATAGGTACTCCTACGATAATTCACAATAACGGGTTAAAAATGCCCTTCAAGCACTTGTGTCTAATTTGAAACAGGTATATGTTCAAAACTCACAGTTTTGTAAATAGATAACAATGCTTTCAAATCATTTAGTAAGCAATTTAAGCTTTAATAAATTCAATGGTAAACAACCGTGTATCAAACGTGTATTAGAAATCATGTGAAAAGCAAGTAAAGTCCTTAGTAAAAACATTTATGTAACGCTTATGAAATTGGAATCAATAAATTTAGCTTAGTAAAACAAGCTTGTATTCTCACCCCGAAAATAGTTATGGAAACCATTAAAGAAAAGATGGGGCTATGAACTCATCGAGGAATGATGAAGACCAAAAGTAGATGAATCATCAGATGAGTGAGAAGTGTCTAAGCACAACCTAAAAGATGTGATGCGGCTTAGAATGATAAAGATGATCGATATGTAAAAGTAAATCGAATGATCACGAGATATGTTTCCGAGATATGCATAGCATTGCATTATAACTTAACCGAAGTATTTTTATCCCTAAATTGGTATACAACCTGCACTTATACTACATTAAGTGTCTAATAAGTCTCGCTTAGCGATTCTTATCTTATTACTACGTGGCCGCACTTTTATTTCTCAAGAAAAGGCGTAAAACTATATTGCTGATTTTTTAGTCAACTTTACAAGCCCATATATCTTAACCTATAAAAGATACATGGATGGGGATTTCACCCCTGGAAAGATACTTAAGTCTAATTTCCAGAACATTAGGCCTTTTAATCAAACCATTTACCAGTCCACAATAAATGAGTTTTTACTAATCATAACTCAAAATAGAAAGTTCGCTGAATTTCTAACGCTTACGGGTTTGGCCATAATTCCTATTCTATAATAGCAATCAAGTTGAATCCAAAGAGAGATGAAAGATTATGATGTCTAGTGTTTAAACCTATTTTATAGTAGGCTCTAAGTCAAAAATTATTGGGAAAAGCCACGTTTTGCTACTGCCCTCAAAACAGTCTCTAAAACTACTTCAAAATCCTTCCAAAACTTAACCAAATCATAATCTATTCAATTGCAATGCCATAATACATCTCAATAACATATCTCAATACATCAAAACTTGATGTTTATAACCAAATTAAAAACAAAACCAATCAAGACAATGCATGTGCACAAAATATGAAGATCAAGCACATGCATTAGTATAGAAATTAATCAATTGAAAAAGGTTAATTAAGAGACTTACAAATACAATAAGATAACAAGATGATCAACAATATCAAACCACTTTGGGTTTTGATTTTGGCCGAACCCACAAGAAACAAAGGAAAGACCCATAACCTTGATTTATTATTCCAAATCTTGCAAAGACAACTCTATTCAGACCCTAGATGCTTCCATTTATCTTTAATTATATCAAAAACCCTTAAGATTAAAAAAACCAAGAAAATCATAAATCTTGAAAATCAATCATGCATGGTGGTTTATTCTTGTAAATAAGATTGATTAGGGTTAATATAGTAATGATTTAGAGTAGATGAGACAGTTAAGGTGGATTTTTAGTGGTGATGGTGGTTGGTTTTGGGGGCTGTTCATCGAGCAGGAAAGGGAAGAGAGAAGCCAGGCAATTTTTTTTATAATGTTTACTATGTGTAAGTGTTTGTTTGGTTATATAGAAAAGAAGAAAAACAATGGGCCAAGTTAAGTTATTAATGGATATAGGTTTATAGTTTACAAAAATAAAAATTATAAGTATGTGTGTTTTTATAAAAGGGTTTTAATTGATATAAGGCTATATATATAGATCAAGATATATAATTACTTCCATACTTAGTAAAAAAAAGAAATTTAAGGAGTGTTTGGTTTTTGGTTTTGATAGAGCCTAAAACAATCATGAAGGGTGTTTGGTTCATATATGTATATATTTATTTATAAATTATATTTTTCTAAAACCTTTGTACCAAAATATTTGTTTTAAAGCACTTAGTTAAAATATTAAAATTAGTAAAAACACTATTTTGACGCGGTTTCAGCCAAACGCGGATAAAAGATGAAAATTAATAAAAATAAAATAAAATAAGCTCTCATGGCTAAATTATAAAATTTTCGATATCGCGAACGCTAAAATGGATAAAATTCAATCACGACTCGAAAATAGCTAAAACGATGATTTTTATCAAGTCTACCAAAAAGAATAAAAATGATTTCTACAAGAATTAGAAAATGCAAATAGGACTCGATCTAAACATTAATCTTAAATTCGGGTTGTTAAAACATCCATATGAAAGATTGAGATATTTTTATGTTCAGCAAAGGCAACGAACATCCGAACGGCTTCAAGACGAGCAACCGGAGCAAAGGATTCCTCAAAATCGATGCCATCTTCCTGCTTGTATCCCTTTGCAACAAGATGAGATTTTTGTTTCGAATGACAATATTTTCTGCATCACTTTTGTTCTTCAAGAGCCATTTGACAGCAATTATATTCTTCTGATCTGGTCTAGGAACTAGTTCCCAAACATCTAGTCTCTCTAATTGATGTAACTCGTCTTGCATTGATTCTATACAGCTATGATCTGATATGGATTCTTTGATGTTCTTTGGTTCGAGAGTGTTGACGGTTAACGCATACATGCATACCTCATAATCAGTTTGAAGACATTATCGAGTCATCACAGGTTTGGATGGGTCACCAATTACTAGTTCCAAAGGATTAGCTTTAGTTCAGATATGTGTTGAGGGTTGTACTTGGTAGAACTCATGCATATTTGATGGATCTAGGATTGTTGTAGAAGACTCATCTTCCTCAAAGTTTGGGACATCATATGGAACAAAGACCGTATTACCATGAAATTCTGCAGAGTTTTCTTAATTGAATTCATCAGCCTCATTTAAAGAGATTGGAGAAGTTTGTTCTTTGGATGTATTTACAATGGGAGGAGCCTCGTGTTCTTCAACAACAATTGAAGATGTCGAAGGTGTGTCTTCATGATTATGAACTTATTGTGCAGTGGAATTGTTGGACGTTTCAGAAGACCTCTTCTCAAAGTATTCTTCGTACATTGGCCCGAACAAATTATCCAAATCGTCTTTAGAGGGAATATTCATGGATTCTGATGATGAATCATCATTTATGAATCGTTGAAAAATAGGTTCTAAACTATCATGTTTAGAAGCCATCACTGTAAGCTCGTCAAATTTGATATGGATGGTTTCCATAATCTTTTTTGTGCGTCGGTTATAAATTCAAAACCCTCTGGATGTTTCCGAATAACTAATAAAGATACTAATGTCTACTTTAGGTTTTATTTTTCCAAGATCATCTCGGTCATTTGTTGGATAACACAATGAACCAAACACATGAAAATTTCCACATTTGGTTTTCTGCCTTAGCCCAAAGAAATTTTGGTAATCATGAAAAGATAAGCATTGTGCGTGCAACCTCGACAAGAGTACAATTACGTCGTTCAACAACACTATTTTGTGAGGCGTACAAGCAATCGAAAATTGTTGCATAATGCCTAACTTATCATAATGAGCTTTAAGAGTTGCATTTTTGAATTCAGTACCGTTGTCAGTGCGAATCTTGCAAACCTTGGCATTGTAGTTTAAATGAACTCAAGCAATAAAATTATTCATTATCTCTAGAGTCTCATCTTTTGTGTGAAGAAAATATACCCATGTGAATCGAGAATAATCATCAATGATCACAAGAATATACTGCTTTCCATTGATTGATGCTACCCGTATTGGTCCGCATAAATCCATGTGTAGTAATTCCAACTTGGAATGATTACTTGGAACCACTTTAGGTGGATGAGAAGCTTTCTTGCTCTTTCCCCGCTCATATGCAGAACAAAGGCGATCTTTTCTGTATTTGAATTTTGGAAGACCATCAACTAGGTTATGTTTGGTAAGATCGTTTATGGTACTAAAATTAAGATGTGAGAGTCTGCGGTGTTATAACCATGACTTTGTCAAAGTAGCTTTGGATATAAGATAAACAGGTGAAGAAGCAGCCATATCAGAAATGGAGATAGTATACAAATTAGATTCATGATCTCTTGTAAGTAGATCATTTCCTTCTAGATTTCGCACATAGCATGTTTTTTTAGCGAAAATCAACTTCTAGATCACCATCACAGAATTGTCTGACACTGAAGAGATTATGTCCTAGGCCTTTAATGTAATATACACGACACACAATGATGTTTCCTTGTACATAATCTCCATAGCCTGTGATTGCTACGAAATGATCGTCCCCAAAGCGGACGGTTCCTATGAATTTCTCAATGAAATCTTTCAGCAGTGATCGATTACCCGTTATATGCTTTGAACAACCACTATCAACAATCAACAAAATGATATGAACTACCTGTAATACATGAAGACAACATTTCTGGACAAGTGGATAATTTGACTACCCATTTTTTAACAGACACCGATGTTTTACCAGGAGGTCGACCAACCAACAGTTTGTTGTAATTCATACCACTTTTGCCACATTTAACTAGTTCAAATTTTGTTCTTTATGTAATTGCTAAGTGAACTATCTCGCACGTTAAAAGTACTAGAAACCTTATGTTTGGCACTTAAGGGAGTAACCATAGCAATAGCAATATTAGTTTTAGAAACTACATGAGTAGTATCTAAGAAATTTAATTGAACGGTCTTAACAGAAAACCTACTTTTTGAAACTACGGGAGTATGATCTTCAAACTTAGATTTTAATGTTCTAGAAGTAGTGAATAAGGCTCTCCTAACTTTCAAATGCACAATTAATTTATATTTTGCAAGACAGTTATCTTGACACGGAATAAGCACATTTTTAGCACAAGAAACACACAATACATTCTTTGCTATAAGAGCGTTTTTAATACTACGGAACAACCCAACAACAAGAAGCAAATGCACATTCAATCACAAAATCAACACCAGTTTTGCCATATACGCCTGGCAATACCGTGTGAATCCCAAGACTTGATCAACAGGCCAAAAATTACTCACCAATGATTGATGGAAATGTAACTGTGTTGATTGGAAGCTGTAGAGCAAGTAAGAGGCCTAAAAGGTTTTCACAACACACACACAACAACACACTTTGTGGTTATAAAAAAATAAATAACACTCACTCACAAACATAACAAATTAACCTCACAAACACAAACAACACATCATCTTCTTATTTTTTTTTTTTTTTTTTTTTTTTTCCTTTTTACCCTAGTTTAGCTTTTAACTTTTTTAAAAAGCTGATTTTAATGTTCCTCTTCCTTTATAAAATCAGTTGTAATTTTCCCCTTTTTAATAATTATTTAAAATCATGTAATCAAAGCTTTCCATCAATTTCAATTAAAATGAAAAAAAAATTTAGTTTGTGATTTGTCTTAATCTCTTTTACCTTAACCAATAAGTTCTAAATACGCTCTACTATGATTTAAATTGTTACTCATAAGCTCTAATAAGCTCATCCAAGTCTATAAGCTTGGATTTGAGTTTTAAAGGAACTTAATCTACTTAAATACTTAAAATCATTTAATTACCTAAGCTTTTGGATTGATTGGACTTATGGAAGGGGATCCAATAATGGAAGGGATCCCAAGGACTCTTACTGGCTTATTTTAAATAAGCCAGAGCTGTTGATAAGCTCTATGAAGCATATAAGCTTCTGTTTAGCTGAAGCTTTCTGTAAGTTCTCATTTATTCCCTTTTGTCTTTAAGATTCTAGCTTAAGTGATAGCTTATTTGCTTATTAGTTTTGTTTGTATGCTTATCTAGTGCTTATCTGAGCTTATATTAATCTTTTTGTGCTTATTAATCATCTGTATTTAGTTAATTTAGATTAGATCATAGTTTACTTTATATCTTGTCTTAAAATCTAAAAAACCAAAGAAATAATTACCATAGCTTGTGATCTTTGATTTTAGCTTGATAAGTTGTTGAATTATGTTTATGAAGTTTGTTATAAGCTCTTTGATATCTGGTACCTAGGTTTTGTTTGCTAGATTTTAAAATCTCAAGTAATTGAAATCTGTCTAGAGCTTAAAGGGGTGTTTGGAATAACAAAGTTTGACCTCTAATAGTCAAACTGAGTTGTGCATTTTGCTTGAGTCATATTGATTTTCATTTAAAAATAGTAGGTAAGCTATTTTCATAAGTTAGTGTTCAAAGTTTTAAAAGTTAAAGCTTATTTTCCTTAATTCTGCACCAGGGGAGGTATTTACTTTAAGCTAGCTTGTTGGATTTTAATCCAAGCCGTTCTAGGCTTGGAATTTGTTCATTTTGTGTTTGAATACACTCATCAAGAGTGTCTAGTGCAATATTGTCCCTTAAGGGCACTTGCAGATTTTTTTTACCCTTGCCAAGTGCATCAGCAGTAGTAACAACAGTTACTACTGCTGACTTTTTCATCATCATTTTAAATAAGTTTTAGGAGGTTTTAAGCTTTAAAATTTAGTAAGTTTTAAGATTACATATAGCTTAATATAGTTTAGGGCTTGCTTTTTATTTTCTAGCTTAATTACTTAGTTAAAATTAGCTTAAAAAGTCATAAAAATCTTTTAGACAAGTGCTCTAGCAGTAGTAACTTAAGTTACTACTGCTGTCTTTTTATTCCTCTAATAAGCTAAGTAATTGTAGGTTCTAGGGGCTTATTTTCATTTAGCTTATAGATTTCAAATAGCTTAATATAATCATAGCTTGTTCTATATTTTCTAGCTTAATTACTTAGGTTAATTTGCTTTTCAAATTCATCAAAAACTCAAAAGACCAAAAAAAAAACAGTAGTAAACTTATCTTAGTCTTTAAAAATGAATTTCTAGCTTTTAAGATTCAGTTTAATGGTTTATATTTGTAGCTTTATAGTTGATTAATAAGTCCTTATAAGCTTAGCTTCTGACTTGGCTTAATGAGCTTTTTAGCTTAGCTTAATTTTGAGCTTTTTGAGTTGATCCATGAGTTTGCAGCTGTGATCCTATATTCTAGTTAGCTTTTAGTGTTTCTTGTTTAATTAGCTTATTAAAACTAGTTAGTAGACATCTTAAGGATTCTAAAACAGTTTTTGGTTTGAAATTTGAGCTTAATTCGAGCTTTGTGCAAAAGCTTTTAGTTAAAACAAGTAAAAGTGAGCTTAAAAGCTCACTTACTGCATCAGCTTTCATAAGCTCTTAAAGAGCTTAATTTTGGTTTTTAGCTAGTGTTGCTTTTATTAAAAGTGCTTAGGATAGTGTCCTTAATAAGTTCTAGCTTTTAAATTTAAAAAATAAAAAAAAATTGCAAAAAGGGGTATTAGACAACCTTGAACCCGTGACTTCCCACACACAAACCCAACGTGCTAACCATCGTGCTTCAATAGCTCATCCATGAGCATTTCCTTTCATTAAATCTTTATACATAATTTGGGCCTTAAGCCCATTTTCCTACCTTGGCTTATTATAGCTTATTTAGGGCTTATATGTTTAGCTTTGTCATAGTTCTTATTTTTCTTAAGTCCTTTATAGCTTTTTAGATTTTCCCTGAATTTTTGGTAATTTCCATAAAGTAGATTATTTTTAATCATTTTTCTAAGGTTTTAAAATTCGAAAGTACATAAAAAATAGAAAAAAGTTTTATAAAAATTCAAAAAAAATATTTTTTAGTATTAGATTAAATACTTTTAGGTTTACATTCAGAAAAATCATTTTCAACACTTTTAGATTTTAAATTTCATTTTTAAGCTTTTAATTTTAATTTTAAAAATAGGATTTTAATTTTAAAAATAGTTAAAAATAGTTTTCTGACTTTTTAAGTTACTTTAGACTTTTCTAAGTTTAAAACTCATTTTTCTTAATTTTTAGGACTTAATTTGCTATTTTTAGGATTTAATTAGATTAAAATAGTTTTTAATTCATAATAAATTCAAAAATAATCAAAAAAATGTTTTTCTTTTTCTTAAAATTTTATTTTGTCCTAATTTATGTTTAGAAATTTAGTTTGCATTTTTAGTAGTTAATTTTATCTTATTTGCTTAATTGTCGTGTTTTATTTGTTTCCCGTTAATTGTTTAAGTGTTTAATTGCTTTTAATTGTTCATTTTAATTGTTGCTTTTATTTAGTAGATATAGATACTCAAAAATATCTTTTCTCTCATTCAATTCATAATCCAAGCTAAAGCGATGTTTCAATTTCACAAGTCGTTGGGGAAACGACCCGGGTGATCATTCTTCCCGGTTAAATATACGTATTATATATTATATATATCTTTTAGAGTGAGCTTTTATTAAGGGAGACTTTAGGAAAGTTCTTAATTGCTCTTTTGAAATATTATTATATATTTTATAGTATATAAAACTACTTTTAGTTTTTGGCGCCGTTGCCGGGGACTTGTGTTAAAGATTCCGTCGTTTATGTTTGTTGATTTTGGTTTGAAGATCCTTTCGTCCTCGAAAGTTTCATTTTTGTTAAATATTTCAAAAATTCAAAAAAAAAATTGTCTTTAAAAAAATAAATAAAATAAACAAAGTTGGTAAAAGAACACCAACATATAATACTCTCAATCGAGGTATTATCATAAATAAGTTCCAGTGAACTTGAAAAGTTTCCAAATCGAACCAAAGATTCAAAAACTTGCCATTTGTGACTTACGAAATACGGCTCACCTTAAGAAGCAATTTTTAAGAGCTACCGTGAAGTAAGTCATTATTTGGTTTAAGTTGTCTCTCGTTTTGTCCATAAATAAAATATGTTGTTTAAAAAAATCGAAAAACCAAAAATAATCTCCTTAAACCTCTTTTTTATTTAATTCTTTTTCACATCCCTCTAAATTGTTTAATTCTTATGGCGTCTCATCGTTTGAATCCCCTTTACGCAATTAAAGAATGCTCGTCTTGTGGAAGTTTGTACACTAGAGAATGTTGTTCAATAGGAAGTCTTGAAAACAAGATTCTTGTTCCCAAACCCGACTCCTCTCCGTGTTGTGCAAAGTGTGGAACCCCGGTTGATGGTCCGTATTGTCGTGGATGTGCTCTTTTACGAAAGAAATTCGAGGAAGATTTGCTTACATATTGTGTTGAAAATGGAATTTTCCAAGACTCTCAAGATACTTTCGAATCATCCGATGACAATACCAACGTTATTAATACTCTTCAAGAGCCAATCGTTGTCAATCAAGACCCCGGTGTAAAGTCTTCGCAAGGTCCTCCACTTATTAACCAAAATTGTTGTTACGAGTGCGGTGATTCATTAGATGGAATTTTTTGTCAACAATGCATTTGCAAGTTTTGTGGGAAAGGTGCTCATTACGGTTATAATTGTCCACCAAAAGTTCTGATTATCTCTAATCCAGAACAATGCAATCAAACCATTAATGAGCTCCCACAGATTTTGCCAAGTGTTCATCCTACATGCAATTATGAAGATGAGAATTCATTCATTTATGATTCCAAACCTCATTCTTTCAATGTTTCTCCAAGTGTTCTCACACCCCCATCCACAACTCCATTTGAGACCTATTTGGTGTGATTTAATGTGGAAATACTGCTCATTATGGTTATGATTGTCCACCGCAATTCCCGCTTGTCTATGAACAGGAGCAGTGTTGCAATCAAAATTTTAATGATAATTATTTTCCACAAAATTCTCAAAGTTCTTCTCAACACTACAATTGTTGTGAAAATTGCGGGGGACCTCATGCAACTTTTCAATGTCAACCAATGAATGAAGAATATTATGAGCAAAATTCTTGCTATGATTCTAATTCTTTTGGTTTTGACCAATTTCAACTCCCACAATATACCGTCAATCATCCAATCTTCAATGCTCAAAATGAGTTTCTCAATTCTCAAAACAAGCTCAAGACTCCGTCGATCATCAAAGATTTCTACAAACCATCGATAAAATACAAGAAGAGCTTGAAGAAATAAAACGAGATCGAAGAAAGAAAATAGAGGATATGAGTATCGAGGAAATGAGGCATGAACATCAATTGGTTGATTACGAAATTAAAAATATCACGAATGATTTGGGTTATAAAAGATTTCGAGGCGAGAAGATTGATGAAGAATACGAGAGAGATTGTGAGATTAGAATTCAAAAACTTAAGAAAGATTTTAATGAATGGGGCAACGAAGCTCGAAAAAAGGAGCAAGCTTACAATGAAGAACAATATTCTTCTGCCCGTCGTCGCATGCTTTCTATTCCTTTTGTCGACGAGGATGATTATATTCCTTTAGGAGATATTATTGCTCGATATTCTACGTCTAAAGCAATCATACCCGACTTACCGATCGAGGAGCCCGATAACTCTCTAAATATGGGGGACGAGCATCTTAGCACTATTCCAGAAACAAAATCAGACGAAGTAATAAAGTCTAGTGTCGAGAACCTTGTCCCAATCCCAAGTGAGTTCGAGGGTATTTCCAAAGATACGAGTGATGTGCCTAATTGTAATAATAATCGTATTAATGTTGAGTCCGATCTTGTGGAATCTTTGAGTAATCGTGATACTTCGATTGTTTATTCTTCTAAGATCGACCCTATTCTCGAGGAGTTCGCCGGTGAACTTGCTCAAATTGCTCCAATTCCACCAGGAATTGTTGAAGCCGATTTTGATCCAAATGATGATACTTCGAGTGATGACGATTCTTATGAAAATATCGAATACGTTGATGCATCACCTTCCTATTCAGAGCTCGATACTTTAGAGGAGGAGAATGAAGATCAAGAAGAGAAAGAGTTTGACTTAGAAGATATTTTTCAAATCCAAGACGTTATTCTTCGTGAGAAATTATTAAATGTCCATCGTCTTATTTCTAATATCGAATCTTTGAAAGTTAACCCTATTCTGGATCGTGTGCTCGAGTCTCCTTCTCCATTTCCTATCCCCGTTGTGGATAGTGATTTGTTCTTAGAAAAGTCCGATACTCCTTTTTCTTATTTGGATAATTCTTTAACCGAATTCGAGACTTTTAGCGATCATACGGAAGAGACGAGAAGTGGCAGTACCACTACTCATGCTAATTACTCTCTTCCCGAGTATGATTCGTTTCTTTTTGAGATTGAGCCCGATCAGGAGGTGTTGATTAGCATTGATAATTCAAATACCTTTCTTTTGGAACTTCCCGAGTTTGAATCATTTCATTTTGATCCGTCATTTCGTCGTCCTCCTCCGGAACCACCGGATGTTTGTTTAGAATTTAAGCCCGATATGGTCATGAAGAATAATGAAGATTTTAACCAAAGGGAAATTGTTTTATCCTTAAATGTTGAAGATGTCAATACCTTCATATTTTTCATTTGGACTTTTCTTCCATTTTTCACCTACCCCGAGGATTCTCCTGTTATTCTCTCTTTCAGGAATGAGGACCTCGTTTTTGACCCTGGCATCTCTACTTTTCATTTTTCTTTTTAGCCAGTTCCATTTTCTCTCCCTAAGGACAAATAAATTCAGGGATCGAGTCGAGCTTGCGACTCGGTGATAAAAAACAAACCGCTTAGTGGGAGTTTACCCCATGCTTATCCTTTTCTTTCTTCTTTATATTTTCTAACAAATGTGTTGTGATGTGTTGAGGCTAGCTTCTTCCGTTCTTTGTGTTTGTTGTTTGTTGCGATTTTTGTAGGATTGAACCAACAATTTTTGAAGCCTCTCGTGTTCGGTGTTGTGTTCCGGTTCACTCGAGCTTCCTATCCTTTGTTTGTCATTGGTTTGGGGAAATCCGATATCCTTTCATCATTATCGATTCACGTTTGTCTTTGCATAATTAATAAACGGCTTAGATTTACGTAGAGACCCGCCTTAAACATTGAGGACAATGTTTCGTTTTAGTTTGGGGAGGGAATCTATCGATTTGATGCTACCTGTTTATTGTTTTATTCTCACGTACCCGTTTTCCCGCAAAAATAGCAAAAAATTTAAATTTTTAAGTTTTTATTTTTAGGAAAAAATGAAAAAAATGAAATTTTTTTTAGTAGTTAAAAATAAAATAAAATAATAATAATAAGTGTTAAGAGAGAAATAAGAAAGTATTTTGGACCCTGAGCGAATGTGTTGAAATTCTAGTTTTCCCTAAAACAATTAATGATGATAGTTTGTGCTAGTTTCATGTAGACTTTAAACATGCTAGACTTGAAATCATTAGTAAATGAAGACTTGTGCTAATTTCAAGTAGATTTTAAATATGCCAAGTTGGATCTTATATAGGCTAAGTATTTTCGAATTTATTTATTAGAGATTTTAAATTGCAAAGAATAAGAAATGATAGTGTTAATTACAAATTAGGATGCTAAACAAGGTTTATTTGGAAAACTTAAAGGCTTATAAAAACAACGTGTGGTTTTTCTTCCTCGAAGTTCTTAAAATGATTAATTATGCGTGTTCTCTTTAATTTTTACAAATTAGAGTTTACTCTTAAAAGTTTAATCAACATATTTAGAAAAAAAAACTTTATCGATGAAGTCAACATCATTTGTAAATAAGAATTTTGGTTCAAGTTTATACTTTGTTTTTCTAAAACGAAATTTTTCTATTTGCAAAAATAGTGTATAAAAAATGTAGTAAAAAAAATGAATATGAAAAAGAAAAAATGTAGTTGGTGAATAAAAAAGATGCAAGTTATAAATCCTTAGTGTTAATAATAATATACAAACTCCATCGCAATAAAGTACATGGGCATTTGTCGGTTTTCTCCCGATGTGACATCGAAAGAAATGGTGGAGGATGTATATTTAGGGTCGGACTTGAAATCATTAGTAAATGAAGACTTGTGCTAATCTCAAGTAGATTTTAAATATGCCGAGTTGGATTTTATATAGGCTAAGTATTTGCGAATTTCTTTATTAGAGATTTTAAATTGCAAAGAATAAGAGATGATAGTGTTAATTACGAATTAGGATGCTAAACAAGGTTTATTTGGAAAACTTAAAGGCTTATAAAAATAACTTGTGGTTTTTCTTCCCCGAAGTTCTTAAAATGATTAATTATACGTGTTCTCTTTAATTTTTACAAATTAGAGTTTTACTCTTAAAAGTCTAATCAACTTATTTAGAGAAAAAGCTTTATGAATGAAGTCAACATCATTTATAAATAAGAATTTTAGTTCAAGTTTATACTTTGGTTTTCTAAAACGAAATTTTTCTATTTGCAAAAATAATGTGTTATTAGTAATAAAAAAATGATGAAAAAGAAAAAATATAGTTGGTGAATAAAAAGGATGCAAGTTATAAATCCTTAGTGTTAATAATAATATACAAACTCCATCGCAATAAAGTACATGGGCATTTGTCGGTTCGCTCCCGATGTGACATCGAAAGAAAGGGTGGAGGATGTATATTTAGGGTTGGTATCATAATAAGTACACGGACTCTTGTCGGAGGCGTGGCCGATGTGACGTCGAAAGAAAAGTGATACCGGTTCCTAGCCTAATAATGTAAATAGTAATAATAATGTTGCAAATTAGAAAATAAATAGTAAAAGTTTCATTCTCTAAAACTAAGGTATTCTTTTGAACCAAAATTTGCAAAAGTCTACAAGGCTTTTTCATCGAAAGTTCATGCGTCTCGATTATTATTCTCCGGATGGGGTGTCAAAAGCCTTAGCACTTACCCGATGACGGTGGGATGCTAGAGAAGAAAGTCATTTATGGGGCAAGTGAACCAACGATGTCTTAGCTAAGGAGGTTTTTGTTTGCTTTGAGTTGTGATCTTACTATGTTATTAACATATTAGCCCAAAAGGCCCATGTGTAAAGCTTAGTCGGATTTCAACTATCTAAATATGTGGATTTAATGGTTTAAATTAATTTGAGCACACACACTTAAATATATGATTTATGTCGGGAAGAGAAATTCACAAGTTGTAATTATAAGTAGTCTTAGCATCTTAGCTCGTACTTAACGGTGATCTTATTTTTAAGCTTAGTATGGGAAAAGTGAAAAGTCGGGAATGATGAAGTTATCTTTTAGACACTTAATCTAAGGTAATGAAAACATTACATTATGTCAACACAAGAATAAGTTGTAGTTAGATAGTCTATCAAGAAAAATCATAAAAAAATCTTTGAAAATAGGAAATCGGGTGTTTTATAAGGTTTAGTTTGGGGAAGTTTCGAGGTATTTGGTTATAAGGCATGTAATATTGCGTGAGGACACGCAATCGTTTAGTTTGGGGAATTTTGATAAGTGTAAAATACACATATCCGTTAACACCAAAAATGACCCTAAATGACCAAAAACACACTTAAAATAGCAAAGATATACTTGTTTTTGTGTTTTGTGTGTGCAGGTACGGATAAGACAAAAATCACAAGAAAACCGTCAAAAACGGGCAAACACGGATACGAGAACGGAAGAGCGTGCAAGAGCCGGAAGCCAAAGTCAAAAAGTCAACCTCGGTCAACTCTCAAAGTCAACACTAGAAGACAAAAAACCCAAAGTTACAAATCTAGTCCCTCAAGTTTCCAAAGTTACACAAATGGTCCTTGAAGTATAATGGGCCCTAAACCTATCAAAAACAACACCCGGATCCAAAGCCCAAATCAAAAGCCCATACCCGGCCCAAAACCCTAAACCATAACCTTTTATAAAAATCCAGGGGCCATTTCTGCCATTATTAAAAGTTATTTAACACTACACCTTTTCATATTATAAACACAAGGACTCAACTTGCCATTTGCCCAAACTTACCCCATTTACCCCCTCAGTCAAAAACAGGCGGGAAAGTCTGTTTTAACTATTCATCATCACCTTCGCCATTTAACTCAGGGTAAAACAAAGGGCTTTAGCAAATTGAAGGTTCAAAAGAGTAATTCAAGGGTTCAAGATCAAGATGGCAAGATTAACACATCATCAGAGGTCCTTATTGGTGGAAACCCACAAGGGAAATGCCACGTCAATATGAAGAAAGCACAAAGAAAAAATTAGGGATATTTAACTTGGGTCACTCTCATAGAATAGCACTAAGGTTCACATCACACGGGATTGCCATGCTGGCAATCACGTGTAATTATCCATAAAAAAAGAGATCCAACGGCTAAAGCTATATTAATACCAATTAATATGAAAGAGAATGAAGGCCAACGAGATTAGCATTAACGTGTCTCCCTATCGAGTTAAAACCACTTAGAATGTTACAATTGCATTAATCAACACTCAAATCCTATATTAACACCAACCAAAATCACACCACACACCCAATCCAATTCCTTCAATTATCAATTTTTTTCAGACACAGCGGCCCTCTTATGAATCAGGCCCTTGTCAGAGCAAGCAGTCTCACTGATAACTCAGGCACCACGATCTACTGTTTCCTCAACCTAAGACTTCACAGTTTTCGAGTACTATGTTTTTTTTTTGCACACGGACGCTACTTGTAAGAGCGGTGCAAGCCCATATAGATCTATGTAGATATCTGCTGTCCCAAGCTTTACTAGTATAGTTAGCATGAAATTGTTGAATCTTAATCTCGTTAGATTGATAAAAATAAAATGTCTAAGTATACGTAAGATCTCTCTCTGCTTGTGACCATAATTGTGTGACTAGAGAATCTAGAGGCGCCTTTTCCTATGAGCACGACTCATCGGACGCAATAATAGTCTGTGCTACATCCTACCATAGATGATATCTCTCTTGTCATAAGACAACTCTTTTGCTTAGAGAATTTCAGACGTACTATGAAGCTTTCCCTATCGTATGTCCTTGATAAATCAAAGCCTACTAGCAGATAGACTCCCTATCTCGTTTCTGAATAAGCTACCTGCTGTACTATTTATGTTTCTATATGTCAATGCTCACACCTAACTTACCAATCATAGACCCTCAGATACACAGTCGTCAAATGCAACACTTAGCAATTAACTCAGACCAGCTGACCTTATAGACTCTACACTACATCTGTTAGTGATAGTGTTGATATATATAGAAAATAACTCCTTAACATTGTCATCGCGCTGTAAGATCCTGTCAGACAAGACTTTAACTTGTATAAATGTAAAGGTGTACTTACAATACATGTGAAGAGTCAAATCCTCACAGGACTCATCTTCTCTAAGAACTAGACTAAGTTAACAAATACCTCATAAGGATTTAAGCTAGAGAGAACTTGTTCGCCTGATACGATTGTGACGCCCCCCCTCTAACGAAAGTAACCGTAAAACTGGCAGTCCCCCATCGCTATGTCCCGAGTAGCATAACGCCCACATCTCATCTACCCGCTCAGAACGCCTCTCTGCTGCCCTGCATTATACTTCGATTTTGCATTAGCATTTAAGACTATGTTACATGTAATGTTCTGTCAGTCTGATCCTATCATCAATTTGAAATAAATTGCACATAAACTTATCCCAATAAATCTGAATGTGTTAACATACAATACCCTTGTCCGTATAAATCTGCACGACTGTCTTCTCTCAGACTAGTACGCATCAATCCTTCTCCTCAACGTACTCAATCTCAGTCCGCCACCTCTCGCTTGTCTCCTTACTTTGTGCTATTTAAGCGCGAGCTTCGGCATTACCCACTGTTTTTAGCAAGATTTCTCTAGTTTATTAGACTTATGCTAGCTTAATCTGTCTTAAAAACATAAAAATCAAAAAGATTAGTGTAGATCTTAGTTTGTTATTCTAGTTGTTATTGGCTTTTGAATATTATGTTTAATAAAGTTAGTTAATAAGCTAAATATTATCTAGGTATCAAGGTTTTTTTAAGCTTAGTAATTATTTTTCAGCTCTTTGCAAATCTATCATAGCAGTTTAATGGGTGTTTGGTTTAGCCTTGTTTGACTTCTAAAAGTCAAACCCTTAGGTAATTTTTCTTTGTTAAGATTAATTTTCAAATTATTAAAGTCGGATTTATAGAGATTTTTAGATGTTAGTTTCAAATGTAAAAAAAGTTATGGCCTAAGTTAGGTGTTGCCAGCCTTCCAGGGTACTGTTCCCTTTCCTTTGTAGTTAAATACTTGATCCTAGGCCGTCGCAAGGCTTGGATTTGGTTTGCTAAGTGTTTGTACACTCTATTTGAGTGTGATAAATGCAGTAGTAACCACAAGGTTACCTGCATTTTAGTTTTTTGTCCTTTGCCCTTGCATCAGATAGAACCTCACTACAGTTTTAAATCTGCAGTGTGTCTTTTGGATCATAATTAGGGAATAGCTTCCTAACCTAATAGTTTTTAGACTTTAAAATTCAAGAAGCTTATACATTAGTATAGGTAATTTGTTTTAAGTATTGGTTTCATATTCTAGATTATTTATCTGCATTGGCTCTTAAAATTCATTAAAAACCAGGGAAAAAGCCAAAATAAGTAGTCATTAGTATCTGTGCTTTTAATATGGTTTTTAGCTTATAGGTTAAGTTTGATAGTTTGATTTAATTATAGCTTATAAGTAAGGTATATAGTCGTCTTAAGCTCAGATTAGGACTTGGCTTATTTAGCATTTGAGCTTTTCTTAATTTTAAGCTTTTTGAATTATTTCCTGAGTTTGCTGCTTTGTTAATCAATTTCAGTTAGCTTTTAGTGTTTCTTAGGTAAGTAGCTTATTAAAAATAGCTTGTAGACATCATAAGCTATCCAGAACCTCTTTTGTTTTCAAATTTGAGCTTATAATGAAGTCAGTGCAAGTATTTTAGTGTAAATAAGTTTTTTAAGCCTTTTAAAGGCTTCTTTCTGTATTAGCTGCATCTTCTAAGCTCTTTAGAGTTATTTTGAAATTCAGTTTATACTCCTTTCATTAAAGTTGTTCAAAAATGCGTGCTCTATATGTTTTAGCTTTTAGTTTGCAAAAATAAAAAAAAAATGCAAAAAAGGGGTGTATACCAACCTTGAACCCGCGACCTCTTGCACACAAACTCACACACTTACCACCATGCTTCATTAGCTCATCCGTTAGCATATCTCTCTATTTAATTCTTATACTCATTTTCCTTTTAGCTTTTTATTAAAAGCCGTAGCCTTTTTAGCTTTTCCCCAGCTTATTAGATAAGCTGGGGGTTCCTTCTTATTTTTCCTTTGATCTTTATAACTTTTTAGATTTTCCTTGAATTTTTGACATTTTTCCATTTAGTAGATTATTTTTAATCATTTTTCTAAGGTTTTAATTTTCGAAAAATCATAAAAAATAGAAAAAAAGTTTCAGAAAAAGACAAAAAAATTGTTTTTAGAATTAGAATAAATACTTTTAGGTTTACATTCAGAAAAATCATTTTCAACACTTTTAGATTTTAATTTTCATTTTTAAGCCTTTATTTTTAATTTTAAAAATAGGATTTTAATTTTAAAAATAGTTAAAAATAGTTTTCTGAGTTTTTATGTTATTTTAGACTTTTCTAAGTTTAAAAATCATTTTTCTTAATTTTTAAGACTTTATTTGCTATTTTCTAGGATTTAATTAGATTAAAATAGATTTTAATTCATAATAAATTCAAAAATAATCAAAAAAATGTTTTTCTTTTTCTTAAAATTTTCTTTTGTCCTAATTTAGGTTTAGAAATTTAGTTTGCATTTTTAGGAGTTAATTTTAGTGAATTTGCTTAATCATCGCGTTTTATTTGTTTCCTGTTAATTGCTCTAAGTGTTTAATTGCTTTTGTGTTCCTATTTTAATTGTTGCTTTTAATTGGTAGTTATAGATAATCGAATCAATTTCTTCTCTCATTCAAATCATAATCCAAACTAAGGCGTAGTTTAATTTCACAAGTCGTTGGGGAAACAACCCGGGAAAGCATACTTCCCGATTTAATACGTATTATATTATATTATATATATAACTTTTAGAGTGGATTTTTCTTAAGGGAAACTTTGGGAAAGTTCTTAATTGCTCTTTTAGATTATTATATATTTTATATTATTTTATCGTATAGAAATATACTCTATCAACCCACTACAATATGAATGGTCACACTGCTGATAGATGCTTTGAGTTAGTTGGATATCCTCCTAACTTTAAGAAATCTAGTTTCAATAAGAATTTTGGTAGTAATAATGCTGTTTCAGAGAACAAGGATCAATCAACTAGTAATTCCTTCACAGATGACCAATTTAAGAAGTTGATGGCCTTGATAAGTGATAAGTCTAGTTATAGCAGTATGCCTGCAAATATTACAGGTATAAATTATGCTATTAGTTTTTGTTCTTCTAGATTCTTTAATCACAATTCCAATATAATGTCATATAAACTTTAAATTGGTTAGATAATAGACTCAGGGGCAAGTCAACATATGACTTATACTATTTTGAATATGTTTAATGTTGTTGAGGTTTCTAAGCAGAATATGATTGTTGGTCATCCTAATGGTACAAAGGTTGTTGTCACCCATGTGGGTAGCCTTAGACTTAATGATCAAATTGTCATTCATGATGTGTTGGTTGTGCCCGGATATGAAGTCAGTCTTCTATCTGTGCACAAGTTAAGCAAAGATAATAAATATAGAGTTATATTTGATGATAATGTTTGTGTTATTCAGGATTCTATCCAAAAGACCCAAGTGGGGACTGGTAATGAGAGTAATGGGCTGTATTTTTTGAATATAGGTAAAAAATTTGTTAATAATAACATTGAGATTTGTTGTTTGTCTAAATGCATATGGCATACCAGACTTGGTCATTGTTCTGACCAAGTTATGAATGTTTTGAAACATAAACTTGATTTTGAAAAAGATAAAACAGATAATGTTTGTGAAGTGTGTCATAAAGCTAAACAAACTAGAGATCCATTTCCATTAAGTAAACATCAAACTAAAGTTCTTGGTGATATTGTTCACTTAGATGTATGGGAGCCCTATAAGGTTCAAAGTAGAGAAGGGTACAAGTATTTTTTGACTATAGTTGATGACTTCTCTAGGTCTGTTTGGGTATTTCTATTGAGGGAGAAAGATGAAGTATATCAGAACATTGTTACTTTCTATAATTTGATCGATAATCAATTTAATAAAAGTCTTAAGATATTTAAAAGTGATAATGGAACTGGGTTTATTAACCAAAGTATGGATAAATTTTATAGGGAAAAAGGTATACTTCATCAGACTTCTTGTCCTTACACCCCTCAGCAAAATGGTGTTGCTGAGAGGAAGCATAGGCACTTGTTAAATGTAGCTAGAGCCCTCATGTTTCAGGGGGAATACCATTGAACATGTGGCATGAGTGTGTATTAACTGATATTTATCTCATTAACAGGTTGCCTAGCTCTGTCTTGTCTGGAAAGTCACCTTATGAATTAGTCTTTTGTTCTGACCCTAATCTCTCCCATTTAAAAACTTTTGGATGTCTTTGTTTCTCTACTGTGCTTAATGACTTTGACAAGTTCTCATCTAGGTCTGAAAAATCTATGTTTATTGGATATTCTAATGATAAAAAAGGTTACAAGTTATATAGTCTTGAGAGTAAAAAGGTTTTCTATTCAAGAGATGCTAAGTTTTATGAGACTGTGTTTCCTTTTAAAAATAGTACTTAGTGTAAGGAATATGAATTGGTTTTCCAAAATAAAAACAGTTTAAACTTTTTTAATAAT